>VYZV01026524.1:1279-17715 GCA_013401275.1 Pandion haliaetus | reverse complement strand
GGGGGGGGAAGTGGGTGAGCGGCTGCGTGGTGCTTAGTTGCTGGCTGGGGTTAAACCACAACAACCTCCTTTATTTTAATTTTTTAAACCTGGGTTGAGTGGGATAGAGATGGATTAGAAGCAGCACTGTGAATGTGACTTAAAATGTGTGCTATTTCCTAGTACTCTGGTTGAGATATCCCTCTCAGACTTTGGTGTTATCATACATTTTCATTGACATAATCTCAAATTTCCTCCTATCCAATCTCTGCACCCCAGGAGGACCCCTTGCCACCATTCCTTCAGACCCACTCTTTCCATTCTCTGGATCCTCCTCCTGGTGCCCAGCTGCAGTGCTGAAGGCTCCGAAGACCCAGCACCATTTTGTATCCCCCCATGGTATCACTGTAAACCTCTCAACTGCACCCCTTGTTTGGTCCTCACTTTCAAAGCACCAGAAAAGCCTTTATGGCACTGGCTCAGGACTCCCTGCACAAACTGCCCCTCCATGTCTCAAATCCCTGAGTCATTTCCTTAACATTCTAACAAACTTATGTCTTGTCTCCACTTGTGTGCCTCCATCTTTTTTTCTTGCATGTCTCCAAGCTTCGGTCTGATTTTTTCTTTCTTCCTCTATGTGCATAGCTGACTATGGAAGTAAATAGAAACCCACAGGCCTTGCTCTGGCTGCCTGTTCTGGCATGGTCTTGACACTCACAACCACCTCATCACAGCTGGCTCTGATGGTCAGCATAGATTTGTGCCTCCTGTACTATAAAGCAAGTCCTATACACAAGTCCTCTGTTTTTTAAAGAGAAGCTTCTGCTTAGAGTACAATTCGAAGTGCTAATCTTAGTGAGCCAGTTAACTATTCCTCACAAACAGAAGGTGGTCCATGTGCCACCCTTGTTCAGAAATGTGTTCCATGAGATGTCTGCATGGAGGGGTTTGGCTCATGCTTTCTCTTGAATGATTTGAAGTTGCATACAAAAGCATGTGCATGGTTTTAACTCCAGAAGAGCCCCTATAACTGATTTTCTGTGTGTTTTCTTGTCAGGTTTGGGAAATATCAGCTTTCTGCTGTGTTCAAACAATACCCTATCTTATATGGAAAAATCCATGTGTGTTTAGTGCCTGTCATGCACTGATTTCATCACAGTCCTGGTGAAAAAGAGTGATGAATAAGTGAGAGAAAACTATGAAAACATAATCAGTCTTATCTGACTCTCCTAACATGTCAGTGGTGAGGAATTATAAAGACCCTTCCCCTCAGTCTCAGCCTCTAAGATCACAGACCTTGTCAGTCAAGCCTGTCATACTCAGGGTTGCTAAACATGTTGCAGTGTTATGATGATGTAACAGATGGCAGGGAGCAAGACACCAAAGGAATTTGATTATATCCTAAGGAAGCTATTTTAAAATATGGCAAATGCACATCCAAATCTCATTTCACATATTCATCCAGGCCTAACAGCAAAATACTCTGTAACAGCTCAGCAAGAACATTAGTGAAGCCCAGAAAATTAAATGTTGCAAACTGCTTTGCCCACCTCTGATAGAAGGTACCACCTATGTGTAAAATAATCAGAGTTTTACAATACAGATGGATTTCTTAAGGAGAGAAGCAAGAGCTGCCAAGCATATTAATTATTAGGGAAAAGATGTAATGATGATTTTCAACTTCAGTGAGAGATAGACCGGATCAACTGAGCTGATGTCTCACGGCTTGAAAGGGGATTTTATTTTAAAGAAAACAACCTTTCTAGTCACCGTGGTCTGTCCTCATCACTTCTTATAATCCTTACAGAGTTTTATGTGCCAGCTGAGGACATGTTTTAAGTTGTGTATTTCCTGCAAAAGCAGAAGAGCTACATCAATTTGCAATAGCCAAAATTCTGTCTGTTTTGCCATGTTGTCCCTCACAATGATGTATAGCAGGCTTTGCAGCATTGCCACCTCACAGTTTTATTATGAACCTTGTTTTCATGACTGTCTCCTGCATGGAATTTAATTTTTTGAATTCTTTTATTTTATGAGACACCCATTTCATCAAATTATTCACCTTTGCAGCATTGATACAGGGGAAAGTTTGATTGCAAAAGGCCCTAAATTTGCAGTCAATTTCTCCTAAAAGCATAGAGTTCTCACTCTTTAAGGTAAAGAAATAGCAATTTAAGCCTCATTTGTGAATGCTTTGGATTTTCAATCACCGTTTGGCATTGCTGTTTCCAGTGAGGTCTCTTGGGCTAAGTGGGAAACTGAGTCAAAGACAGAGCAATTAGCCAAAAGGTTTAAAGGGTGTCAGTACACTCAGTGATTGTATGAAAAACCTGGGATTATCCAGAGACAGCAGCCAGCCACTCCAATGGCAGCCCACTGCCTTGGTGTCTGACAGTCCCCAAGGCATTAATGCATCCTTACAGGGGAGCAAACAAGGTCCTCATGGAGGAATTCCCCAGTAGATTCAACCCCTTAACTAGCTAGCTGAGAATCGCCACCCGGAATAAGAAGGAAAGTGCATTTATTACACTCCTCGCTTTCAGCTTTCTTATTTTGCTGCCCCATTTTCAGCTACCAGAAAATGCCCTTTCTATCAGCATATTACTCCTCAGACATTGTGTAAAGTGCTGGGGAACAGACTGAACATAGCTGAGAGCTTATTAATGATGGACTTAACCAATTAATAAGCATGCTTTCTCTGCTGTCTGAAAGCCAAAGCAGGCATATTTTGGGCTCCTGTTCCTCTTGCTCATACTATATTTCCTCTTTACACCTGCATTGTGGGGTCTCCGATTCATGGATGCTTTATAAAATGTTTGCATATACACTAATTAAAAAGGATTTATGGGGTTGAGCTTATGATGACTGAAGGATCCTTTCTCCCTTGGCAAGGTTTGAATATTTGAATAGCTCATTAATACTCCTGCTTTTTCTCTTTATAAGAGGAGACTGAAAAATGAAAGAAGGGGATTTGCTGTGCAGCTTTAGATGAAAGGTTGCTTCATTTATTTTTAAAGCTGTCTAAAGGGGTTAAGCCCTACTCTGATTTACACCAAAGGGCAACTTCTGACCCCTCACCAAAATAATTCCTCATTTACATTGGCAGGCACCATTTATATGCAGGGTTTCTTCAATGTAAACAAGAGAAATATTTATCTGAGCTTTTTGCATTTTGAAGGTGTAAAATTGACACAGATCTTCTAAATCTGTATCAATCAGGAGTTACCCTATTTGACTTGGTTGTGGTGTAAGTCAGACCATCATAGCCATCAAATTACAGGAAAATACACTCATGTATGCCACCTGGGCATTTGGCCCTTGAGTTAAAAAAATGCACAGGACTTAATTTTCCTCTTATTCTGCCACTATGCATGCCCCCCTCCCTGAGTTACTCCAGGTTTACATTGCCACAGGTGAGATTCCTGCATCTTCAGAACTGAAGAGTAGTGCTAACATAATTGTTACAAGTTTCAAAGTAATTTAGTATATCCAAACCCAAATACATATATTTTTAAAATACCTCCTATCGGTGCTAATCTTGGGTGCTTGGCTGGATTATTATCTCATGAAGATTATATTCCTGAGAGCTTTTAGTGCCCACTATGTCTTCCTTTTTTTTCTTCCCAAAGTGCTTGAAAGATCCCACTGAGTCAATTACACACAGTATCTCTTAATAATGTCCTCTTCCTGGCACATCATTGTTTTCCTTTATGTTTATTTCAAAAGGTTAAATTAAACAGGAGAGTAGAGATAAATCCACATTATGAATTACAAAAAGTTACCACATGCTCATGAGAATGCCCAGAATTTTGATGGGGAGGATTTAGTGAAGCAGTGCCCTGGGGAAGTCAGTGCTAGAGAAAGCCAGGATTGTTAAAGCTGGAGGAAAGCAGGGTGTATGAACTTTGCTGTTTACGAGTTCATTTTTCCTGCACTGGGAGGCCTGGTGCCAAACACCCTCTTGCTTGCTGACTGACAGTTTGTTTCATTTGCCTGCAGATACCTGTATTACATAGCAATTGAACTGATTGCCAAAGAAAACAGGGAAGAAACCCCCAGTGCCTGGGAATCTTTAGGAAAAGATTAGTTTAACACCATTCAGGGCTGGTTTAGGAGCTGACCCTCCTTTCAGAAAGGTGATCCTTGGAAAACCCTCCAGCTCTGTGATTATCTGAAATTCTGCCACACACATATGGAAGAGACACATTGGTTGGGAGAGAGAGAGTGCTGCTCCATGGGAATAGCAACAATGACCATCTGAGTAATACTGTTAAATCCCATAGGCTTTCCTGGTGCTAGAGGGGTACCACACTTCTTCTGAATGAAAATTTAGCAGGTATCTTCTTGACCGTGTAGGGCTGTAATGGAGACTTGATTCTCCAGGGCACCAGTATTACAAATTCCAAACTAACTACTTCTTAAAATACACAAGGGTGTAATATAAGAGCGTGGCTAAATTTCCCTCCTCCTCCTAACCAACATATCAAATTGTCCTCTGACTTCAACCTACTTACATTACCTTGCCATATAAATTCAACTAGATCCAGTGGGTAAATATAACCAAGCATAAATCAACACAGCTATCAATAGCACTACAGTAATAGGTACTGGCTTAGCTTAGGAGCTATTCCCTTTCACCTCTTATCTTGAGCTTTATCATTGCTTCACTGTGAACTATGAAACAATGGCCACATCTTTCACACCAGAAGTAGTTGCATCTCAGTGATGAGTGAAATATTCCTCATATAGCCTTTGAGTAAGTACATAAAGCACCTTATGAGCCTTCCAGAGATAAAAGGTAATATAAAAGGAAATAGTAATATGCCCACATAAATATTAAGGGAAAACTGGCATTTCTTTTTTATAAAAGCAATATCCACTGCTGACTTAATATTTTCTAGAATATACAGAAAGATAAAATCCACATGCCCACATTTTATAGCTATATTCTTGTCCACAAAATTTCACCTGCAGTTTGCTCACACTCCTCATTTCTTCCTCTCCTCCTCAATACATCGTTAAAAGCAGTAGGGCTTGTAAACCTGTTGTAGTACAGGACTCCCTGAAATTCTTGTGAAAAAAGGTCAGGAAGGAGAGGTTTGTCCTGAGAGGTAAGTGGTGCATGTGAGAAATGAAAGGAAAAACCTCAAATTTTTATGCTGCAAAAAAGAACAGAGTGCTGAATGTTAGGAGCAGTCAGTAGCAATGAATGTCAGGTGAAGTGGGCAATGAACTATATTGGATATCTCTAAGAGTATGAGGGGTAGCCAGCAAGTTATGCAGGTCATCATTCCTTTATTGTCCTATTTTCTGCTTTCCCATTGCACGTACCACCTGGAACTGATGAAGTCTGTGGCCAAACAAAAAAACAAATGAACAAAATAGGCAAAGCAGGGCTTTTCTTGTGATAGGGATAAAGCAAATTTGCCACCTGGTGTAAACTGATATTGTCTAACATAAATTGGTATTGCCTGTCACTTCAGAGATCTCTGCTGAAATTGCAACAAAATTACTATCTGGCCACACTTTCATCCTCAGTGACACTTCATTAGAAGTACCAGCACTTCCATTTCCAGCTTCTTTTTTTGTCAGTAGTGTGTCATGAGGAAGATGCCTGTAATACAGAATGGGATGTGGGGTTATGACACTTAGCTGTAAGCATGCGCACAAACTGCTTTTGATTTACATGTCTGTGCCAGGGCTTAAACCAAATAATCTAGTTTACAGCCCTGTGGAAGATAAACCACTAAAGGCTGTGATGGATTATCTGAGTCAAAGCCTTTAGTCAAAACTGTATCTTTCCCTAATGACATATCTACAACAGCCAAGATGGACAGGACTAAACTGTCCCTGTCCCCACTGATTTTGGAAATTGTAATACAGAAGAGCAGAAGGAACTTGAGGTAGCAGCATCCCAACCAGCTCCAGCTGAGATGCTGCATAGTTACACTCTCGCTGCTGTATCAGCCACTACCCCTGCAACAGGGACAATACAGGTTCAGGAGGTGAATACTCAGCTGTGCCATACGGATTGAGAAGCTGCACCCCTGTTAGCTTTGGGACCCCTTTGCCATCATTGTCTGAGCATGGGTGGAGCCCTGAGAGAGGGAGTTTAAATTCAGCTGTGGAAGAAAAAATGGTGCAGGAAGTAGCTACTAAAATTAAATGTGCAGGAGATCCCATCTCAGTGTTTCTCAGTAACACAGGCAAAAACCACACTGCTGGGAATGAAGAGCCAGGGCTGGACTGCTTCTGCCACAAGGTAGGAATGAGGAACTGGAGAGACATGCTGCTGTTCTCCAGGGATGAGGATGGCCACTTATATTTCAAATGAGGATTGCCTGTCTTTGCTTTACTTCTTTCTCAGAAGGGGAGGCTATCAGCACAACCCAACTCTTCCCTTAGCACCTCTAACCGGGGCCTTAGGATTTTAATGTACACAATAGGGGGAAATGCACTTTTGCTATCATCTCAGTTGTCTGTTATATCAGGCCATGACTTGCTTCGCTTGAGCCTAGAGCTGTCTGTGGAGCAGTTCCTTTGGTGCTACTGGTAAACCAGAATGTCTCATTTCCTGTGACTTTGCATATTAACAAGGCCAGAATGACATAGTATGACACGCCTCTTCTCATCCCCTGTAAAGTCCTTCTTTGCAAAGAGATCCAAATTGTTTCGTTTACATGTGTAGTAAAAGTCAGGTCAGTTAGTAATTTCTGAGAACCTTGTGAATTTGCTGCGTTTTACAAAACCAGCCTAAGTTTATGAATTTTTCTCCCTTGGAACCAATTATTTCATAGGTTGGATTTTTTCTTTTTTTAATTATTTTGGTAAAGGGCAGCCTGCTTCTTTAAATACATCCTGTATCCTCCAGACCTGGATTCTTTAACACAGTTGTATAACTCTGCTAACTTCTGTAGAATAACTCATCACAGAATACATATAATCTTAGAATCATAGAATCATTTAGGTTGGAAAGACCTTTAAGATCATTGAGTCCAACCATCAACCATGCCCACTAAACCATGTCATGAAGTGTCTTGCCTAATTGCTTTTTGAATACCTCCAGGGATGGTGACACCACCACTTCCCTGGGCAGCCTGTTCCAATGTCTAACAACCCTTTCAGTAAAGAAATTTTTCCTAATATCCAATCTAAACCTCCCCTGGTGCAACTTGAGGCCATTTCCTCTCATCGTATCACCAGCCACCTGACAGAAGAGACCAGCACCCACAGATCTTCAGGTGGATCTTCAGTCCGTCTGCTTTATATTAGACTTTTTCTTCTTGCCCCACCAGGGCTAGTGCCCTGTAGTGAATCCTTTCCTCTTGTTATACTCTTAATAATAATTTAGTGACTTGGGTTTCTAAACTTGTCTTGGTCTTTCTAAACTTGTGCCTGGCTCAGGAAGATGTCTTGAGTGAGAGAAGACTTGAACCAGAACAGTCCTAATACAATGCTGCCATATTTTATGAAAATCCCTTAGTCTTTTCTTAGGTTTCATGAAAACAGCAGTTTCTAACTAAATTCCAATGTTTGGAAGGTGCGGGGAAGGCCCTGGCTGCTCTTTTCTGCACTTTAGCTGTGTGGCTTCTCCTGGTCTACCCGAGGCAATGGGTTCATCTACAAAGTTCAAACAAAGCTGAACTCAGACTTCTCAAATATTTCTACAGACAAGGTGAAAGCCCAGCTGAAGCAACCTTCCCCATCCTTAATTCAATTAAGCCATTCTCGTGGGGGGTGTCCTCTGAGCTTTGGAAGAAGAAACTTAAGAGACCAAAGATCTGATCCTTTCAGAATTTCTTGATATTCATGAGTTACTGACAGTGAATTAATATTAACCATGAGTAAAAGCTTGAAAATGAACTTTAAAAGCTGCAAATTGGCCCCGTTAATGCTTAATGATAATTTCCAAAATAACAGGTGGCTGATTGAGATCTTCAGCTGTCTTAAAAGGTGAAAAATTATGTTAGTTCTTCTCCAGGAGCTGTTGAATTCCCATATTGCCCTCAAAAACCATGTCTTTTCCTGTTAGCTAATATTTCATGGGATGTCAGAACATTTATAAAAGGTGTCATATTGCCGAGTGGCAAATAGCTAAGAATGAGAAAAACCATTTAAGTGAAGGATGATGGCCCCAAACTATGAAATTAAAAGATCAAGTAATCACAGAAATAATTGTTTACCAAATTTCCCAGTGAACACAACCAAAGTGTTATTTTTCCTAATTCAAACTGCTTT
The DNA here is from genome assembly GCA_013401275.1 of Pandion haliaetus. Classification (NCBI taxonomy): domain Eukaryota; kingdom Metazoa; phylum Chordata; class Aves; order Accipitriformes; family Pandionidae; genus Pandion; species Pandion haliaetus. The sequence continues at coordinate 9,498 of VYZV01026524.1, read as the reverse complement.
TTTTTTGCAGTCACTATTTCTCCAGGTCCAGTTTTTTCTCTAGGTGATTCTCACCAGTTCACCACTTTGCAAATGAGGTCCAGTTCTTCTGAGTCATTTTGTGCTGCTTCTTTATAAAAATAAGGCAAGCCCCTGACCAAACCTTTACGAATCATTCACTTTCCTGATTCAAAATTCTTTGAAATTCTTCTTTGAGGAGGCCTATGAGTGAAACTTACATACTTCCCCATACACAGGCTGTTTATATTAAATGATTAGAGAAGACATAAGATCAGTGAGAGTCTTGAAAAGACATTATACAGGGATTATTCAAGGAAAGAAGCATCTATCAGGAAACAAACAAATCCCTGACAATTGGTGAATTGATGTGAGGAAAACACTGTCACTTCACAGTTCAGAAGAAATTTGACTCCATTGATCCTACTCATTTTGTACTTCATAGAAGTATTACAGCTTGTTGGGATCAATAGTAGCAACTCATATTCTACCAGGCACAACTGTTATTGCCAGAAGCTCTTCATCAAAGGCAATCATGGTTTTCTTCAGAGCCCATGCATTATACAAAGAGAAACATCTGAAGTAAAAGTAAAACCCTATGCCAAAGTCAGCATGGTGCAAAAAATGTCAGCCATTTGCAAACAGTCCCAACATTAAAAAAAAAAAAAAAAAAAAAGAAAAATGAATAAAAAGACAGAACATAGAAATCTTTAGAAATGTCAGAAATATCCCTTTCTCAACAATTATTAGATAGATTATGCTATGGTTCCCTGGCTGATAGCCAAATGGCAGATAGACTTTTTGATGGTGTGACTCTATGTAGCTCTTCCTCCTGGCTTTCATTAGCAATAACAAAGATGGTTTCAAGGGTCTTCATTACATCACAGATCAGGACTCCTTTAGAAGTTGGGAAATCAACCCAAATCACCTATATAAACTAGACTTCCAAATGTACTATTAATAAATTAAACCATTGGGTTCAGTTATTATTGGGGAAGAGGTGTTGGGGGAACCAAAAGCACATTTAGAAAATCTATTTCCCTATTCTCTTGTCTCTCAGCCACAGGTGAATGATAGCTTGAGTCATCTTATTCGGAAGGAATTTCTATAATAGCTGATTTTTACTCCTCTGTGGTAACGACATCCCACTGATACGTTGGTCTATAGGGACAAATTCTTCTGCTGTGTTGGTTGGCCATCATCAAAGCTAAGGCAGGTGCTAATGACCCCAAAAGGTATGCCCCAATGTCTTATTTACTAGTTGTTTTGGGTTGGTGTGGTAGGGTTTTGGTAGTGGGGGAGGGGCTGCAGGGGTGGCTCCTGTGAGAAGCTGCTGGAAGCTTCCCTGGCTCCCAGTTGGACCTGCCTCTGGCCCAGGCCGACCCAATCAGTGACGGTGGTAGTGTGTCTGGGAGAACATATTTAAGAAGGGAACCTGCAGTGAGTGGGGGATTGGAATGTGAGAGGAACCCCTCTGCAGATACCAAGGCCAGTGAGGAAGGAGGAGGGGCACATGAGGAGACTGATGCCCCTACAGCCCATGGTGAGATGGCAGGCTGTGTGTGTCGTCGTCGTTCCCCCCCCCCCCAGCCCATGGAGGTGAGTGGGTGAGCTAGATGCCCACATGCAGCCCATGGAGGGCCCCACACTGGAGCAGTTGGATACCCCTGAAGATGGCTGTGACTCCATGGGAAAGCCCGTGCTGGAGCAGGCTGTGACTGAAGATCGGCCCATGGAAAGGACCCATGCCGGAGAAGTTCATGAAGAACTGCAGCGCGTGGGAAGGACTCATGGTGGAGAAGTTCATGGAAGACTGTCTCCCGTGGGAGGAACCCCATGCTGGAGCAGGGGAAGAGTGAGGAGTCCTCCCTCTGAGGAGGAAGGAACAGCAGAGACAACATGTGATCAGCTGACCCCAATCCCCTTTTGCCGTCCCCCTGCACTGCTGGTGGGGAGGAGGTAGGGAAATTGGAAGTGGAGTTGAGCTGGGAAGGAGGAAGGGGTGGGGGGAAGGTGTTCTGAGGTTTGGTTTTACTTCTCAGTATCCTTGTTTTGATTTGATTTGTAGTAAATTAAATTGATTTTGTTTCTTCTCCAAGTTTAGCCTGTCTTTTGCCCGTGACCATAAGTGGTCAGTGATCCCCCCATGTCCTTGTCTCGACCCACGAGCTTTTCTTTATATTTTCTCCTCATCCCACCAGGGCCAGGGGGAAGAATGACTGAGCAGCACCATACTAGTAAACAGTAGAAATAATGCAGAGCCACTGCCACAGAGGAGAGCACTCCTAGTTAAAATATCTTTTCTTTCTTCACCTAAAATACTTTTATCCAAAAGTTACAAACTACTGGGATAATTTTGATTAACCATACACCTGGGACACACTGGGCCTCCTTAGGTCAGTCTAGACCTTTCTACAAGAAGATGACACATTTCATAATTCTCTGAGACCTGTCTTCTAGTTCCTGGCTAATATCAGCTGAGCAGTTTTCCAATTCCATTCCTCTTGAGTTCTTTTGGAAGAGGCTCCTCTTTATTCCATATGTCTAAAGGCAACAGATTTATTCCTGGAAAATCATCCAGAATTGCTCTTCTAGAACAATCTTGCTTGCAGACTGCCACTATTGGACAGTTTCGGTTTAAATAATTATTCTTCCTTTCTTGTATCAGCTGTCATCTCCAATTGTATTGAAACCACTAAAAATTGTCATAAGATTTTTAATATATGCAGATTTATTTTTTTAAAAAACAATATGTTGTTAGAATATGTTATTCTAACCCAGCAGATTTCACAAACCTGTTGAATTATATCTTTTCTACTCTCCTGGACAATGCAGCTGGCAGTTCAAGTGGCTAAAGTAGAAGGGACTATTAGGCCACCACAGACATATCATAGGCATGAAAACTAAATGGAGTTGTTCCTGAGCTGAACCCACTAACCAGCTCTCACTTGAGGTAATTTTGTCTGGAAAGATACCAAAGTCTTCAGACAAAGGCTTTCCAGAACTGCAGAATCTATCACTTTACCTTCATAATTTCTACAAATGGCTGCTCAATTTCAGCACTCAAAATCTTTGCCTTGCATCTCATTCAGATATATCCAGCTTTAAACTGCCAGCTCTCAGTTCTCATTAGACTTTTTTTTTGGATAGATTAAAGAGCCCTTTAGGGCCTGGTATTTTCTCCCTGCAAAGGTACTTACACAGACAATCAACACAGTGACCTCCCAATTTGGGGTGCACATTTAAAAGTTTTACTGCTTAATTACTGGAGACAAGCAGCCAGGGATTTCATTGACTCAGGTGACCTTGTCACAGATCAGAGGCAGTGGTAGTACAGCTGAAAATAAAGCAAGCCTTTTGGGCTCTACTTATGTGCACTGATCATAAGCTATCTGCCAGATAATATTCACACTTTGCTGGAATACACAATCACCAGTGTATTGCATGAGATGTAATATGTTGTGGTAACTAATGGAAGGTAGTTTCAGGATGATGCGCAATTCAACCAAGAGGAAATTTAGAAGGAAGTTTGGCAGTTCTGCATTGAATTCCTCCACTGTAACAGACTTCTGCTGTGATCTTGGGCATGTCGCTTAAATTTGCTGTGTTCCACCTAAAAATATAGCCCTGACCATCTGGTGTGGTGAGGAGAAAAGAGCATGAGATACTCCGATTCACCCTGCTGTAACAGGAGTAGTAACTTCACAACAGCTTCAGTGCAAAGGAGGTAAAATAGCCTTTGTAATCCAAATTTTTGTTATCTAGCTGGATCAAACATCACTGCTCTGAGTATTTGTATCACAAAGTCTGGGCTGCTGCAAGTGCATAAATATGAGACTCTGCTTTTAATTAAAAATAAGTGTTTCAGTCCTTGTGTCAAGAACATGTGAACCATAACAGCTTAAAAACCAAAGCAATATTAATAAATACAGTTTTGTAGTTTCATTTGCTTTTTGCCTCTGAATCAATATTTGATGGATATATTTGACTATACCAATCCCCAAGTAAAAAAACCCTGAAGCTCACCCATAGGCAACAATTGGTTTTCAATTGCCTGTTACTGCTGAGGGTTTGTTTCAATTAAGGGCTTGTACTGGTACATCAGACTAGGGGTTTTCAAGTGTTTATTTTGTTTTGTGTTTAGAGATGCTGTTAATATTGAAACATTTCTCCTTTTCTTAAATAAAGCCCATAGATTTTTGGATTTTATTTTCAGATTGGTTTTGGTTCATTCATTGTCTCTGAGCTTAGATAGCATTACTTTCAAATTCATGTCCTCATGCACAGGGCAGATGGTTCTGAAAATGCAAGTGAAAAACATATAAAAAGCAGACCCTGCATTATAAAAGAAAATATATCCTTATTAATCAGAGATGTTTCTATCTTGATGGGCTCAGTCTGAGATAGTGAAAGAGGCAAGGTTTTTTGTTTGGGGTTTTTTTGTGTTCTTTTTTTTGAGAGTGCCCAACAGTGAAAAATAAGCTTCTAAGATGCTAAAGCTTGCATTTAAAAAAACATAGCTATTTTTTAAATACATAGATGCTCCATGTTAAATCACATATTTATTTTTCTATCCAGATTAGGCTTTTGAATATCTTATGCTTTTCTAGTTTAACAAGCCCTATGCTACATTATGTAACTGCTCAAGCATGTCTCTTTAATGGACAAGATTTATTTCAAATAATGACTTCCTGGAGAAAAACAGCTTTAAACAAAGCCTGATGCAACAGCTGCTTCTAAATTTCATCTGAATTGTGTCTCTCACTCCACAGAGCTGCGTCGCCAGGCGTGAAGGAGCGATTGCCTTCTCCAGCAAGAGCCATGCAGTTTGTCTACTGCCTTCGCATACATTTGTATACCCAAGAACATATTTCAGAAAAAATATTGAGTAACAGCTTCCCCTTCCCTTGTCTGGGTCATGGTTATGCCATTCCTGCACCTAGGCAGAATAGTGACACTTTTTTTAGGAGGATTTTGTTACTCACAAGCTAGTGTTTATTTTGTGGCAGTAGTGGCACAGCTACTGTTGCTGTGGCTTCAGCAACCTGCCCTCCAGACATTGTTTCAATTAGAGCTGTGCATGCTCACAAGTATGTGCATTTGCAAATTGTTCATGTTAGATAAGAATTACAAAGCGCACTAGATATCGGATTAGCTAATTATCTTAAAATAAACATGAGGAAATCTCCACGGAGTGGGGCATCCCGCCAGCTGTGTCCCAGCCTGGGCTGATAGCTCTCTGCTGGGGAGCATCAAGGCCTTTTCTTCTGGGGACTGGAAAGTGCTTTACAAATGATAAGTAGCTGCAGAACACAGCCATCCCTAGGAGTAGCCAGATTGTAACATCCCTGTTCTGAGCTCTGGGTAACAGGAGCAAAGGGCCTCTGTAAACTTGATACTGGTCATATAGCGGGCAGAAGCAGGAATGGCCCCCATTGTAGGGTCCTCCAACTTGAGAAGATGATTGCTCAGCTATAAACCAGTGGCTCTAAAGATGTTTGAACTTCTCAAAGTGAAATGCATACTCTGTAAGAACATTTAGGAGCTGACCAAGAAAACAAGTCCCTGTCTGCACAACAGCATGACTCAGATGCATTATTGGAGGAGCACAGCTCAATGAGGCATCACATGTACGCCAGAGCAAAGCCTCTGACGTAGTATGTTGTAGACATCTGTGAGACGAAGAAAAAGGACCCTCCATCTACTAACAGTCTGCAGTGGGTATCTGATAATTCACAAAGCTGTAGTAGTGTAAACATACATTTTGAATCCAAAGAAACAGCTTTTGTACCATGGGGGCAAATGGACAGTTACCACCTTTACCTGCAGAAACACGGCCAGCTGGCAGCACAGCTAGGAGCAGAAGTTTTTGTTTCCTACACTGGTGCTCTGAGGAAAGGGATGTACTATTTGCAAGTACACAGCAGAGGAAAATAAGTATTTACATCAATAACTCAACTGTTTAAAGTTGTCATTAGGTCACATGGGTAACAACTAACACCATTTTGCTAGTAATGGTTTGTCTTCAGTTGAGTTTCAGGGCACTCGTAAGTGTTTGTAACAGGATGTTCCTCCTACAGATTTTTGTACGCATATTTTTTTCCTGGTTCAGAAGTGGAAAATGTTTGACTTCTGACTTAAAAGCACCTGCTCTCACACAGGTCTTGACAGCCTTGTTAGCTGTACCTGAACTGCGAAGAGATTATCAGGGCTGGAGCAGACCATGGGATGAACCTGCCCTGTGCTGCAGACACAGACATTCATCAGAGCTGAACAGGGCCTGACCTGAAATATAGCACTGCTGTTGTGATAGTTTCCCTCTGATCTAATTTCCATTCGTTCTGTGATCAAACAGATGAAGACATCTTGTTTGTTGCTAGAAAAACCCATTAAAAAAAGAGTAGAAAATATCTTGAAATTTAAATATTAATCTTTGCCATGGTCAGAAAGCTGTGATAAGTTATAACTTCGTAACTCTAGTTACCTCCCTATTTTCATCCATAAACATTTATGTTTTCTCGAAGTGCTACTAACAGAGCAGGTTGAAAAACAGTAGCTTTTTTCACAAAGAGTGCTTGCAATTTTAAAAGATGTTCCAGTACGGAAACTGGGAAATGTAGTAGCCATTAATTAATTCAGATATTTTCTTGATTATTTCCCTATGAAAGTATAACTTTTATTATTTTTTTTATGGTGGTAAGGAGAAGGTAGAGAGATATGGTATGCATTTTTCTCCCATGATTCCTTCACTTCTTCTGTCATTTTTTATCTTGCTACTGAAAGCAGAGGAAAAAGGATAGAGAATATGCAGAGACAGCACTGAGGGAAAAAAAGAAGTGTTCCTTGGAAGTTCTCAATCTGGGGAAAAAGGCTATTTCTGGGTGTGTGTGGGGGGAAAGGCCCTAAAAAATGTTAAATGGCTGTTTAACAATTTGGCATTTGAAACTTTTATGTCTATTGCTGTAGGGTAAACACTCAATAAATAATGCATTGGAAACTTTTGTCAAGCATAAATCTTAAATTAGTAAGATACGAAGGTCATGTATAGATTTAAATACAAGTGTTAGAGATTATTGAACTGGTGATTATTTGAATTTTAGGTTATAATAGTACTGTGACCTACACATGAAAAATTAGGCACAGAGAATTATTATAGTATTTAATTGTAAAAACTTCATAACCTGCTCAATGGAGGTAGAGGTCAGAGTTAAGACAGTTTATAGGATATTAAATTAAGAAAACGATCACTGTGAGGTCAATGGGAGAGAAAGATCTTTTCAGCCTGGGATTGTGTAGAAAGAGGCAGAATGAGAAACTAAGTAGATGAAAAAGAAAAAACAGTTTATGAAATCCAGTGGGAAAAATACAAGGGAAATCAGTATGAGGACAGACTGCAGGACATGAGTGCTTCTGTTCCTGAGTGCAGCCATTGCTTTGCTTGGTGATCACACTCCGCAGGTTCTCAAAAAATTGAGGTTGGAGCTGGTTAGCCTCAGAAATGCGATTATCAGTAATGGGAAAGCATTAAGAAAGGACTACATGTCATGAATAGAAGGGAAAACTTCCAGATGGTGAAGTTAATTAGAAAGTGAAACATGAACATGGGGAATTTATAGGAGCCTCATAGCAAAGTTCACTGAACATAGGACGGAACCAAGCATGGAAGATATCTGATGAGGGATTTTTTGTGGCCAGCCAGTCTATTTCTACCAACACTACTCAGGTTCACTGAAAGTCCCATTTTCTTTTAGTAGCAACAGGTAGGCAGTTCCAAACATTTATATACAACAGCTGATACATAAGCATACATTAAATGTAAGATAGCAGAAAGGGCTTGATTACTTTGTATCTATAACAAGATGTTTTCAGTTGCCGATCATTAGATTCCTGAATCATGGGGAGAAGTTAGATGTTAGTCTCCCAAAGGTCAGCAAGACTTTTCTTTGAATTATCCTTTAGCAGAGGCAGTGATTTTCCTGCAGTCCAACCTGGAGTATGACCACAGAACATGATTTATTAAGAAACTTGTTCTTGGAGCGTATATTTGTAGCAGGTGAGAAGTATCTGAGTGAGCCGAGGTGCTATAATATGAATAGAGTGCTTTTCTCATCCTGCAGTTAAGCTTATAATAAGCCCCATGCCAACTCTGCCTTGAGTCAGAATGATACCCAAAGTCTTCTGATGGCAAATGACACTGCACTAATGCACTGCATTATTTACTT
>VYZV01026523.1:119309-130825 GCA_013401275.1 Pandion haliaetus | reverse complement strand
TGGAGCAGGGGACGAGTGAGGAATCTTCCCCCTGAGGGAAGGAGCGGCAGAGACAAGGTGTGGCGAGCTGACCCAAAACCCCCATCCCCTGTTCCCCTGTGCCGCCGGGGGGAGGAGGTAGAAAGCACCAGGAATGGAGCTGAGCCGGGAAGGCGGGAGGGGTGGGGGAGGTGTTCTGATGTTTGGTTTCCCTTCCTAATACCCTTGTGTGTTTGATTTGATTTGATTTGTAGTAAACTAAATTGATTTTGTTTCTTCCCCAAGTTGAGCCTGTCTTTTGCCCATGACCATAAGTGGGGAGTGATCCCTCCCAGTCCTTGTCTTGACCCACGAGCCTGCTTTTGGATTTTCTCCTCAGCCCAACGTGGGCAGGGGCAGGGGTGGGTGGTGAGTGAGCGGCTTCGTGGTGCTTTGTTACCGGCTGAGCTGAGCTGAAACCATGACAGATCATCAGATGAGGATTCAGTTTATTATTTGCATGCTATGTGAAGTGCTTTGGGACTGATGTATGAGGAGCATTATTAAGGTCTAAGATTTGTTGTCAGTGACAGCATATCTCTGCAAATTTATTATACAGCAGATATATACTACTACTAATACTGCTATTAGTCCTACAGGTTTCCCATTGTTGGCTCAGAAGTTCAATATTTATTTGTATATATAATACTTCCAGGCATATAATCCACACAGTTGATAATCTGCTTTCCTTTGGTCTGGCTGGGATGGAGTTAATTTTCTTCAAGGCAGCCCATATGGTGCTGTGTTTTAGATTTTTGACTAAAACAGCGTTGATAACACAAGTAGTTTTGATATTGCTGAGCAGTGCTTCTGCAGTGTGAAGGCCTTCTCTGTTCCTCACTCTGTCCCACCCCCAGCAAGAAGAATAAGGATGGGCAAAAAGTTGAGAGGGAACACAGCTGGGAGAGCTAACCCAAACTGATCAAAAGGATATTCCATACCATATGATATCATGCTCAGCAATAAAATTGGGGTACAGTTTTTCCAAAGGAGTCATTGCTCAAAGCCTCTCTGGGCATTGGTCTGTTTGTAGGATGTGGTGAATGTGGTGAGTGATTGCCTTTGTATCACTTGTTTGTTGTTTGTGTGGGGTTTTGGGGTGTTGGGGTTTTTTCTTTTTTTTCTCTTTTTTTTTCCTTTTCTTCAATTATTAAACTGAGTTCATCTTGACTCACAAGTATTTGATATTTTTGCTCTTCTGGTTCTCTCTTCCATCCCACTGAGGGGGAAGAGCAAGCAACTGGTGGGTGCTTAGTTGGTGACTGGGGTCAGCCAACTACACCTCAAAACTCCCAGTTTGAATATAAGTCCTAGCACAGCCAACACAGAAGAAAACAAATTCATTAAATGCTATTGAGATTAAAAAAAACCAAGGCTACAGGTAACATTAGTCAGCTGTTTGGAAATCAGTAACATTTTGTGCAGAAAGGAAGGTGGAGGCCTACTGGGGGAAGGAGTTCTCACAATCTTTTCATATTAACACCATACGAATATAACTGGGATGTTAAGTCCCAGGATATTTATTTTATTAATGTATGACTTGTCATTTATATGCCTGAAAAGACATTGAATGCAAAGCTGATACTTATTTTGGACTGCAAGCCCTGGGTTTTGTCCATCTACATCATAAGGTGCAGGAACCATTACAGGCTGATCCAAAAGTTTGCTAATAAGAAAGTTACTCAGGACTAAGAGAGCAGTGCAGCTCACACTGGATTCTCAGCCTTGGGTCCCTAAGGGAGGTAAGGGAACTGGGGGTCTTTTTACCAAGAATGAGAATTGAACAATCATTGCAATTCACATAAAGATAGGAGTTCTAGAACACAGAAAATGGCATGTGTGTATTTCTTAATGTAGATAATAAAAAGCATTTGGGATTTTTCCTCCATTAAGTTCTAGGTTGAAAAATTTTAGTTAATGAATTTATTCATTTCTACCTATAATGTAGTGAACTAATTGTGCTTTGCTTCATTGTAAGAAATTATACTTACCATTCTTGGAAATGGGAACAGACACCATTATTATTTGCTACTGCAGACTTCCAGATAGACAGAATTTTTTCTCCCCCCAGATTAAAAACATTACAGATCTTTAAATCATCAACCATTATCAGGGTTATTTGGTCTGTCAGGAGTCCTCTTCTCTGCAGAGCAGCCCTTCACAAGGGGTTGTCAGTGAATGTGCCTAAAAGTATAACTTGAGTTCTAAGAAGCTCAGTTTCTATAGAAGCTACTGTTAGGGTAGCAGTGAGATAATAGATAAACTTTCACTGATTTAGAATTTCTGTAAACACTAACTTCAGCATGATTTCCTATTCATTGTGGTTGTTCAGATTCAATTTATTCTTACTACAGCATCCTATCTGTAAGTGTTCAGCTTATTAGGAATGTAGATTTCAACACATTAAATTATGTGCCTAATTTTCAAAATGAATAGCAATGCTCTATAGACTAATGACATGTGGTAATTTGGGGTTTATATAATTTAAGAAAGTTGTTCTGAAACCACGTAATAAGTAATTAAGAAAATTAGAATAACTAGATGCACATTGTTCAGCATTTCCTGGATTGGATTAGATTTCATCAAATGAAATGTTAATATTGAAAACAAAGAATAAGTGATGATACATATGTTTATATAAGGTTTAAACAGCAGATGGTATTTTCAGAGAAATACTGAAAATTGAACTGCCTGGTTTCTCACAGGAAACCATGCTTTGATCTGCAGGAGTGAAATTAAAAACTCTCATTAAAGAGAGAATTTAAAACAGAATTAGAGATAGTATCAACTTTTGATTTCAGCATGAACAAATATTAAAAAAATCTCTTTCAAGAGATTTTCTTTTCTACTGGTTATAAAATAAAACTCATGTTGTCAAATGTATATGCTTTGAAATAAACTGCTGTAGAGATATAGCAATATATATTTTTTTTTAGACACACTTTATTTTGTTTGTTTGTTTGTTTGTTTGTTTTCCCTACAAATTAATACTCCACAGAGTGAAAAACTGAAAAATTTGATTTTTTTTTTCTTCAGTTTGAAGTTTAACAATGGCAAGTGTGAAGTCCTGCACCTGGAACAAAATAAGCCCAATAAGCCAAAGAGCCCAATACAGACTGGGTTCTGTGTGGCTGGGGAGCAGCCCTGCTGAAAGGCACCTGGAGGTCCCAGAGGACAAGCAGCTGACCACAAGCCAGCAATGTGCTGCTGCAGCGATAAAGGTAAATCGAATCCTGGGCTGCATCTGCATGGGCATTTCTAGCGGAGATAGAAACATGATCATCCCAAACTACTCAGCACTTGTCAGGCCACACCTGGAGTAGTTCTAGTCCCCACAATTCAGGAAAGATGCGGACGGACTGGAGAGGGTCCAAAGGAAGACTATGAAGATGATCAAAATGCTGGAGAACCTGTCCTGTGAGGAAAGACTGAAGGAGTTAGGTCTTTTCTTCCTGGAGAAGAGAAGGTTCAGGGGCAACCTCATCACAGTATTCTAGTACTTAAAGGGTGGCTACGAAGGCCATGGAGATACTCTCTTCACAAGGAGCCACATGGCTCAGTTGTTCATTCTAGTGTACAGCTGGCAGAATCTTATGTCCAAACTGATGTCTTCCTCCACAAACAGATTTATTTTTCTTTTTATATACAGCTACTTCAACTTAATCAAATTTAAAAAATGCAGTATCAGATGTCATCTTTCTGTTCTGCTTTTCTGACAAAATTTCCCTTGTACTTATCCTTGTTAGTGGAATCTCAGCTTAGATTCAGAATAATTTTTATTCTTTGCAATGAAATATACATGTTAGTAGGTTATATATGGAGTGACCAAGTCTTGAACCTCTATGACACTAGATAAGCTGGAAATAAATCTGCTGAAATAAAACACTGATTTCTAAATGTAATGTGTTGAATATCATTTTTTTCCATGTTAAATTTTCTTAAATGTTTGTGAAATATGTCTTTTCTCTTAATTCAAATCTTCACAGACTTTTCAGTGAGAAAAACGGACAGTCTCAGATGAAATGGTAAAGAAATTTAAATCTGTTGCTTATATCAAAAACTAGTGAGGATTTGTGTGAGGGTCCTTCCACATCTTCAGGGCTTTGTAACACCCTACTCTATGGTATTCAAGATCCTAAACCTATGTTTTATTATTAACTTTCAGATTAATGTTGTCTCTTAAAAAATAAGCTAAATTAAGAATGATTAGAAGGTACTTCCGTGGAAAAATTAAGCAAATCTGAGCTAAGGATGATACTTCAGAAATTGTTGTTAATGACTATTAATTGTGGTTTTTAACATTCTGATAAAATTTTCCACCATACTTACTTAGCCTCAACACTCTTCATTACTTTTGGTAGTTTCCCTCCACTCAAAAATGAATCTGTATTCATTCTATTCCTTCTGTTAAGCTTTGGTAAACCTCAACCTCATGCTCCCCAATCCTTTTTTAGTCTGTGGAAATGAAATACTTTCTCTTGGAATGCAGATCAGCTCACCAATTAAAAGTCTGATGTCATCTTTTAAATCTTTTATCTCTGGGCTTCATACTTTCTTTCCTGTCCTTCAAAAAATCAAAAAATTAGTAATAAATCACAATGAGTAGCTCTGATGATGAACCAGACTATCAAGTAAAAACCACATTCTGTTCTCAGGGAAATGAGTATGAATTTTTTAATTGCCTTCAGTGGCAGCAGAATTCTACTCTGTTTTCTTTAGAAAATTATATGCATATATACATTAAAAATTGTTAAATATATGTTTATTAAGTTTTCTATTAGTTCGTCATAGCTGTTGGTTTTGAATATGGGTATTCAATATTACTTACCATAGGGAATTGTGCAAAAATGGAGCTAGCATTCACTAATCAAACAGTAGATAGGTGTCTTACACGCATATGGATAATAAAAGTAGATAGTTTTGTTGGTAGAAGCTATGTCTTTTCATGAATGCCTCTTGCCATCCCAGCCAGACTCAGTATTGCTGGTTGGAACACCAAACTGGTAAAAGTAAATTTCTACTGAAGTGGAAATATCTAATTTTCTTTTCTTGAAGTGAGCTAATGAAAGATTTAAACTTTTCCAATCTCTAAATGTATGCCTTTAGGGGAGTGCAATTACAGGGACTTAAACATTGTAACTTCGTGGAAAGAAAACACACACTGCTAGGTATGGCATAGTTTAAGTAAAAGGGTTGAAAAGTTTACATTTCGCTCACTTTTTAACGCAGGTTCTTTTCTCCAATCAGCCAGCCTCCAGTGACTTCTTGGGCTGATAAATCCTTCCAAAGTCTCCCTGGATACCTGTAGGACTTGGCTGTAAGTCTGTTGCAAGCTGACCTTATATCCATTCATCTACCACTCTCTGCTCCTCCTATAGGCATCTCCTTTCTATGTCACGGAGTGCTTCTTAACCCTGCCATTCAAAAGCCTCTTTAAGCATATGAGCGAAAGTATAGTACTTTTTTCTCTTTGGAGGGATGCTCCTGATCTGATGTATATTGCCTAAGACAAGGTGACCCCCTACTTCCTAGTCTCACCCTTGTTGGAGTGAACCCATTAGAAGAACTGGAATAAACAGGTTTAATAGCTTTACCATCCATCACACTGTGTTTCAACTCTTGTTTTCAGAAGAGGGCATTAAACTGCACTGAGCTGTGGTGCAATTACTCTCTGATGAAACAGCTAATTTGCTTTGCATTCTTGGAACAATTAATTTACAGCCAGTTCAGTCTGCAGTGTAGACATATGCAAGGAACACAAACACTTCTGGGTGTTCCTGTTGGAAGCTTTATAGGATCCGAAAGGACAACTATCTGCCCCACTTTTAAATTCAGCCTCCACAGAATAATAAAGAAGGAAAATAAAAATGTGTTAGCAAAACTTCGCTGTGAACATAGTTCTTCCTTTAGGCACGATAGAGCTTTTATCAGCCCCCCCCAGTATACAATGTACATCTTAAGGTCCATTCAGTGGCTCTATGGTATAGTACTAATTTTGTCTTCTTCTTTCATGTGTTTTATCTGGTGTTTTGAGAAAATGACAAACTATCACAGTAAGTTTCTCTTTCTGTCTCTACTAATAATCCCTGAATTTATTTTCCAGCTGAAACCATTATTTTACACATTTTAAATATATAGTACATTTTCTACAGTCTTTTTGGAAATCTGCTTCCAGGTAGGAGTGTGAGTCTATCTGTCTTTGCAGAAGGGAAGGTTCCACAGTGATACTCTTTAAACATCAGAAAATCTAAGCATGAAATGCAACTGTCTTAATTTATTGAGACACACTAGTCATGTGTCACTATTTTAGTCTATCACAGAACTACTTGCAAACTGTAAAATGCAAATATTATAAGACTGAGTTAACACAATTAAATTATGCTTGATTTTCATATGTGAACCACTGGTTCATATTTTTCTACATTGCAGTAACACTACAGTTATTTTGTATGAGGGCCAGGGTAGTAGTGATAGGGTTGCATGAAATTAGTACCACCTGACAGGGACAGATTTAAATAGAAGAGTTTACTTTGGGCTGGTCTTTCTAAATTATTATATTAGGTGAATGTCCCATTTAAGATATGAAAACACCTTAAAAAAGAAAAAACAATTTGACAAAATGACATACAGTTTAATGTAAAGCTTTCTGAAATTCTCCGTCTTTGTGCTTTTTAGCACTGAAGTGGTAAAAATATTAATTTTTTTTATCAGAAAATATTCTGATATACTGCTCTGTTAAACTCACAGATATAGCTCTGGTGAGCAGACAGCTGAGAGCAACTGAGTGTTCATTAGCTGTAGTTATATATTCTTCAGCTAGTTGCTCATGTTTCTCTGTTATTCCTGTTTATAATTGAAGTAAACATTGGTTAAAGAATCCCAAGAAAATGCCTGCGAGGGCATATTTGATCTGTATGTATGCGTACAAGAAACAAATGCAGTCAGTTTAGTAAGTGAATATCTTGATTCCATTATCTTGGAAACATATGCACCTATGCTGTTAAAAAACACTGAACTAAAGAAAATATTGGCCATGACTATATCAGAGTTAGCTCTTTCTCTTACTAAAGTCAATAACAAATGTTTCCCACTTTACTGAAAAAGTGAAAGATTCACATAGATTCTAAGTGTTGTTAATATCTTAATAAGAGGACTGTTGACATTTTTAATAAACAGAGATGACACTTTATTAAGAAACTGCATTGTCTAAATTTCACATTTATAAAGGTGTCTTTTCTCGTGGGAATAAGTTATAGAGTTCACTCGATGTATTCCCTAATCATGGAAATAATTCAGACAGCCTCACAGACATGTAACTGGTTTACTGTCTTGGGCTAAGCTGCAGTGGTTGGAAACTGGGCTGGAGACAGATACTCCCACATTGTCCCATTCATACTTTTTGTTTGTGGTTTTATCCCCTTTCTTGATCAACCCTGTCACCACATTTATTGCCTTTCCAAAAAAGACTGCCAGACCCCAATTTACTTCTTCCCTTTAGGTCTAGTTCACTGCCCCACAACCTTATTTGTAGCTGTAGTATGGTTGTCTTTCAAACTCTACCTTAGTAATCTTCTTTGCTTAGTGCTTCCCCCTTTGCTAGACATACTGCCATTTGTACAGCTCCAGTCTTCTCTTCCACTAACTCTTTTTGTGGCAACAGTTCACTCTTGGTCATCTGCACAACTGCGCTTATCAGTATTTTGTCAGGAATGTCTTTGCAGTATTTTAAACTGATTTTTTAATGATAAACCTGAGTTAGAAGAAACTTCTGAATATTCAGAGTGCTTTCTTAAATAAGCATGATCCTTTTGTTTACAGTCTAAGTCCAGACAAAAAAAGTAAAAACCTAGAGATAGGTTTTTAGAAACCTAGAAAATAAAACCCCATTAATCCTTAGAAACTGCCACTTCTGATGAAGTGTAAAATTCTGGTTTTCTTCTCTCATTCTATAGTTTCATCAAATGTACTGATTTCTTTTTATATACCATGAATCATTAAAAGCTTATAGATATCAGTACGTGTAAGTGGTTTTGGTTTTTTTTCAAAATATTTATCAAAAATATGTCAAGATTATGTAAACCAGCATATTCATTGAAAAGTAATAAGCTGATGAAGAGCCATTGGATATTGGTTTTTGCTATCTCTGTGCCAAAATTATGTATCAACAGCTGCAGTTTTCTGGCTTAGAACACTTAAACAGCAACATTTCTTCAGTTAAAACAAAATAAAAACCCTTGAGATCACATTGTAATGAAGTTAGGACACATGGGAAGCTTAGCCTTGCATGGTGTTTATGGTTAAAATCTACCTAAAAATCCTTAAGAAAATGCCATACCTAAGCATGAAATATTAAGTATAGTACCCTATCAACTACAGCACCCTATCACTCAGCACTTAATCTGATTCAATTAAAAAAAAGCAGTTCTGAAATATATGTGTTTTATTTCTGGTTTGCTTGAGGATGCTTATCTCATCTCAAACATTCAGATTTTCAGAGCTGGCTGAGTGCTTGCCAAGCATATGTCAACTCTGATACCTTGCAGATATTGTGGATGTTGTTATTGCCATGTTATTGCTCAGTTTAGGTCACCTTTTGGTATCAGCTCTTCTAAAATGTGTCCTTAACTTGACAAAGACCTTGCAGATGAATATCTACCTTATAAACCTTTTTTGCAAGGATAAATTAACCACAAGGGTTTTTTTATTATTTAGGTAATATCACAGTCTCCTTGATAAGTTGGAGAGATACCAACTGACACTATGCATCCAGAAAGAAGTCTAGTTGACAAGTAACCTCAACATATGTTTTTTATACTAAAGATGCAAGCGCAGCGCTTGGGGTTTTTTTAGTTACTTAATTCTTATTTGGTTCTTCATAATGTTCCAAAACATAGTGTGGAAAATTATCAGCTTAGTAGCAGTGGCATGTCTTGAGCTGACTTACAACATGGGAGACAAATCTCCAGAGAGAGAATGAATAGGGAGGATTTTGTGAGTCAGTTTTATATAGAAAACTTTTACTGTCTCTCTCCCCTAAAAACAAAGGGTTGGAGCATGGGGACACATGAATAGGGTGAAATACTGTCTGTGTTGCTCCTTCATTCATTCTCCTCCACAATTTACAGCTTAATTCAGCCTGTTCAGCTTTCTCCTCTGGATCAGTATGTATTAGGCAAAGACTTCTGAGACTTCTGGGTTGGACTGTACGGTCTCCAGAGGTCCCTTCCAACTTCAGTTATTCTGTGATTCTGTGCAGCATTACTACTTGTATATCAAAATATTGATAGATTTTGTTATAGTGGAAATGGGCATATTTTTCTATTTCTATCTGATGGAAAGACTATATTTCTTTAGAGAAGAACTACAGAAGCATAAGTTTAGGCATATACCTTGCAGCTTAGAGGTTATATAAAGAATAAGCTATACGTGATTGTCAGCTAATGGAGTCCCTTTCTGTGATGCTTAGCTGATACCAGCCATAACAGAATATGGGTACTAGACCAGCTGGGCCATTTCTGTCCAGTCTGCTGGTTCCTGTGTTACCAAGAGTACCATATACTGTGATTTTAGCTCAGATTTAGTATAAAGTTTCTATTCTCCATTAATCATATTTGTGGGTCTTGGGTTTTTTTTCTTTTCTTAAAACCATAACTGCATTTTGAATTTTTTTTTTATTTTCTTTGGGTTTTTTTTCATTCATGTTTTTATGTCATCTTTCAGTTACTGAGATTTTTTTCTGTAACTTCAGACTATGCTCTGAAAAGTAGAAACATCATCACTAGTAAAACTTACATAGCCTCAAGTGTCATTCCCAGGGAATCTGCAAGATTTGCCTGTGAAAGAGCCCTATAGAAGGAATTAAAGTACTGATTTGCCCTGTTCTTGTGTTAAAAGAAAATTATTTGCTGAATGGTCTGAGTAACTGATACCAATGACCATTTCTGAGTGCTTGTACCCAACCAAATAAAGACAGTAAGCTCCTATGTATTGTTAAGGTCCTTCTCGGAAACGAATCTCTAAGGAAGATTGCTAGAAATATGAAAAGTCTTAACAAATTATATGCAATTAGGTCCAAATATCAGTAATACAGAAAATAATACAAAAGCATTGAAGTAAAAACCAGTAACAGTGGCTGATATTTAGAAGGGTGGGTGCCACAAAACAGTACTGTGAAATTAGGTAATGTAGCCAGTAGATTCCTGCTTCCCTTAAGTAATTCTGTCAAGTGGTTGTAAAGTTGTAGTTGTGGACCTGTAGAACAATCTTACAGTAGTAACCATGGGCAATTTATTAGAATCTTACTAATGCATCCTCTAAATCCTTCTTTGCATACTATGGAGCTCAATCAAGAGGGGATCGTAACCNNTCAAGAGGGGATCGTAACCAGTAAGAATTATTCTACGGCAGCTATTAAAGGAACATACATATCTGGAAAAAACTTCTCAAGCATCACTGCTGTAGGAGAACCACCCGGCTCCGGAAGAATAAAGATTAGCTCAAGATCTGGTGCAATGTGCTATGATAGATAGCATGGGTAATGACACTGACAGTAACAAATGACTGACATTTTGCATTACAATTCCCCTCCCCACCCCCCACCCCCAGTCTGCAAGTATTTTACTCTGGATATTTACAAAGGTCTGAGTTTTCTTGGAGAATTTCGTATGAAACCATTTATTTGTTTCCCCAGTGGCATTAAAAGAACACTTACTCCTTTTTTTTTAAAAAAATAGCTTTATTATATTTTTTTAAAGAGCTTTTCTGCTCCAAGAGCACACATATGACATTTGGCTGATAGTATGCCAATATATCAAGGAAATGTATTTGCTATTTAATTTAAAAATTAAAAAATCCTCTATTGAGGTAAGCTTGAGCTTCTAATTCACACTTGTTCCCTAAAGATTAATTACAGTTTGGCATCACATTATCTGAAAATTTATTGTTCACTGTTCATATTCAGCCAAGGCCATATGGGCTGAGACTGATTTTTTTCCTGTAATTGTTACTCCATGATGAAGATGTACATGGTTTCCAGAACATTCAAGCAACTAAGTATTTCCTAACTCTTGTATTTTTTGCTTTGCAGAACAAATTCTCTTAGTGTAGCATAACTATATTTTGTTTTTCTGTAGCGTTCTTCAATTTATTGTTCTGAATGCAGACTGTGTGAAGGAAACACTGGGAATACTGGGAACTGAAGTGAAAGGGCAACTAGTTTGCACTATCCTGTTGTGAAACACGTGTATGATGTAGATGGCTAAAAAAGAGCAGCTAAACTAAAGAGGTCAGATCATGTACAGTCAGGTTCTGAGTGAAGTGCCATTTACACCGTTTCACACACAGCTCGCTGAGAGTATGTTCCTTACTGTTATGCTTGCCAACTGTTTTCCAGTTCAGTGATTGTTGAGATAAACAGAGATCTACGCTGCTGTAGTACTAATCACTTTTACAATTGTCCCCCCACATGTTATCAGTGTATCTTCTTCAGGCCTGATAAA
>VYZV01026523.1:89677-117499 GCA_013401275.1 Pandion haliaetus | reverse complement strand
AGCATAACTATATTTTGTTTTTCTGTAGCGTTCTTCAATTTATT
This sequence comes from Pandion haliaetus, assembly GCA_013401275.1. Taxonomy (NCBI): domain Eukaryota; kingdom Metazoa; phylum Chordata; class Aves; order Accipitriformes; family Pandionidae; genus Pandion; species Pandion haliaetus. The sequence goes on along the minus strand of VYZV01026523.1, from coordinate 117,455 downwards.
GTTCTGAATGCAGACTGTGTGAAGGAAACACTGGGAATACTGGGAACTGAAGTGAAAGGGCACCTAGTTTGCACTATCCTGTTGTGAAACACGTGTATGATGTAGATGGCTAAAAAAGAGCAGCTAAAGTAAAGAGGTCAGATCATGTACAGTCAGGTTCTGAGTGAAGTGCCATTTACACCGTTTCACACACAGCTCACTGAGAGTATGTTCCTTACTGTTATGCTTGCCAACTGTTTTCCAGTTCAGTGATTGTTGAGATAAACAGAGATCTACGCTGCTGTAGTACTAATCACTTTTACAATTGTCCCCCCACATGTTATCAGTGTATCTTCTTCAGGCCTGATAAACTGTGCTTCATATGCAGTTTTCTTTACAGAAAAAAAAGGAATGAAATGGAAAACACTGACAGATATACAAATTACAATACCGCTACTGATGTGACACTGTTACAATATGAAAGTCCAGATGTTCATTATTCTCAAAAGCTAAAAATAACCTGCTTATTAATGTGTCATTGGTCTTTGCTTCACGCAATGATATTTTTCCTTGTAATAAATTGAACCGAAAAAAATTATAATCATACTGCATCAAAAAAATTGCTTGCAAACCTCATATATAAGTTGTCAGTTTGGAGTATTAGAATAGACAGATGTAATCGTTAATAATGTAATTTTAATTTTAAAAGTCTATTTGCAGTGAGCATATCGTTATTACTTCAGAATCTTAAAATGTATTTTATGTTATCTTTTACTAATTTGCATTTAAAATTAGATAATATGCTATGCATAGTTAATATAGAGGAACATAATTAACCTCTATATGCTCAATGTTTTCTTCAGCATTCTAATCTAAAACCATTAAAGATATATAATTACATGCAATTATAAAATAATTAAATAGCTTTTTTTATTATATATTTATTACAGCAGAAGCCTATATGGTTTATCAACAGGTACAGAACATATCTATTCTTAAGTCACAATTCTCATGCTTACTACTCTTTGAAGTAACAGTTATTAAAAGAGATTAACTTAGAAAAAAATCTGCTCAGCCTATTAATAAAAATAAATAATCTAGAAAAAATGCAAAGGAATATTGTGCGTCCTAAATTTAAATGGTCTTTTAAAAATGTGCTTTTTGAAACAATAGAAAGAGAACTAGAGGAAGTATATGTAACATTACCATTTGACAATGTTGTGAAGAATAATTTACAACAAGAGTGTGTAGTTATTCCAGTAAAAAAAAAAAAAACCAAAACCAAAAAAACCCAAAAACATTTCTCAGCTGTATTGTAGTAGAAAGGGGGGTGGGGGAATTTTAATATGATTTAAACAAATATAGTTCATTCTAAGGATTAAACTCTCATATATCCTATAGAAATCAATGGGATTTCATTAAAAATTACTCTGTCCATCCAGAATATATATATATTTAAAAGATATCTTGCAATTTTCTGTCATAAAGCTTTAAACAAGAAATTAGCAATGTTTACAGAGGATACACTTAATCAGTATTTGCTATTTGAAGGAAAAGACCCTATAGTCTCAATATATTTCTATACCACCAACTCTGGTTGTTATAAAGTCCATCTTCTTTAGGAGCCTGAGCCCCTCCTGATGGTCACTGCTGGTGGATTCTGCTCTTCAGCAGAACCTGTTCAGCTTCACACACATTTCAGACCATGATGCAGTCCAGCTATTTCTCCTCTCATTTTGAGATGTCCTACTGGAATAGGTCAGGGGTCACATAGGTCACAACAAGGGGCATTTGGTTCTGACATAGGCACTAAAGATGGCTCATATCTGAGCTGTACATATTTGCGAAAGGAAATCTCCATTCCAGTTTTCAGTGTCAAAAGTGTAACAGCAACATCATGGTGCGTAAGCCACACTATGGACACAGACAATGCCAACACACGTCTCTGTTGAAGCAAAATTCAGTTTTACTTTATTAAGAAACTTTTTTATGGTTCCATGTTGTTGTTGTTTTTTCTGCAGGAAAGGCAGAGTAATTGGAAAAAGGAAGAACAATCTATATGAGCTGGAGAATGAGATGTCAAGAATCAAGTTTATTGCATCTGCTGTTAGTTAGCAAGGAGGGAGTAGGGCTCTGCTGCCACTGAGAGAGGACCCTACCTTTCCCTCCAAGGGCAGACACTTTGCTGCACATTGTCACCTTTTGCTTGGTGGCAGCAGGAACTGATGAGGAAAACTTACAATGAAGTTAAGGTGCTCCTGCAGTAGCAGTGAGAGAAGGAGCAAACCTAATATATAAGGTGTGTCTATTACATACAGACCCACATAAAGACTTGGGGAAAAAAAATGTCATTCCAGTTCCATATAAGGTTCTCTTATGAAACTTGAAAAAGAGATGTAACACAGAAACTTCTGTAATGACAAGTAAAAAAGAGCGACATTTTCTATGTGGGGGGGGGGGGTTTAGCAGCTTCAGAAGGATTATGTAAAGGATGAACAAAGAGATTTTTGATTTTCCCACAATTGGCAAAAGTGACTGTTAAATCCAGCGGCATGTGGAAGTGACTATGTCCTCGGACAAAATCCAATCAACAGCAATCAATCCTTTCAATTGTGTAATAAAGTCTTGAGAAGATGAAGCTTTGCCACTGAAATGTGACACTGTTTTCAATTAAATAATGAAGTGGTTATTGTCAGAGTAAACCAATCTCAAAAAGCAGTGACTAAGGACAATCCTTCATCTGTCATTATCTAATATTAGTGCATTTTAATGAAGTACTTGAAACACTGGACAACAGTATACATAAAACAAAACAATTGGAATATTACAAGGGATTTGATTTGGCAATGGAAAGATTAATTACTTGGCTTACATACTTGTTTGCATTTTATTTTTTCATAAATAATGAAATGGTTACCAAAACACCTGTCTTTTATTGTTTTAAAGTCTGGTCTGAAAAGCAGGTAGAAATTGTGGATTATATATACTCCTCTCCACACTGGGTGTCGTGGTTTCAGCTCAGCCGGTAACAAAGCACCACAAAGCCCCTTGCTCACTCCCCACCCCTGCCCCTGGCCACATTGGGATGAGGAGAAAATCCAAAGGCAGGCTCGTGGGTCGAGACAAGGACTGGGAGGGATCACTCCCCACTCATGGTCAGGGGCAAAAGACAGGCTCAACTTGGGGAACAAACAAAATTCATTTAATTGACTACAAAACAAATCAAATAAAACACACAAGGGTATTGGGAAAGGAAACCAAACATCAGAACACCTCCCCCCACCCCTCCCCACTTCCCGGCTCAGCTCCATTCCTGGTGCTTTCTACCTCCTCCCCCCCCGGCGTCACAGGGGAACAGGGTATGGGGGTTGAGTCAGTTCCCCACACATCGTCGCTGCCGCTCCTTNCGGGCTGCTCTCCAGTCTCACACTGCTCCAGCGCAGTTTTTACCATGGAGGCACGGCCATCTTCGGGAGCCTCCGCTCCACCGTTCACCTCCCTGGGCTGCAGGGGGACAGCCTGCCTTCTCACCACGGGCTGCAGGGCCATCAGCCTCCTCAGGCGCCCCTCCTCCCCCTCCTTCTTCACTGACTCCAGTATCGGCAGAGATGTTCCTCTCACGTTTCCCAACCCCCACACTGCCGGTTCCCCTTCTTAAATATGTTCTCCCAGAGGTGCTACCACCGTCACTCCCCTCCCAGCGGTGGGTCTGACATTTTGGCGCCGGGGAATTTTCCAGCAGCTTCTTAAAGGGGCCATCTCTGCAGCCCCCCTCCCCTGCCACCAAAGCAAGCCGCGCCACACAAACCCATAACACTGGGGTACATGAAGGAATTAAAAAAATATAAAAATATCAGTGCCTGAAAAACTCCGATAAAAAGAGTAGGAATAAGAGAACAAAACTTCAGTGAAGTCCCTGAAATTCTGTAAAAATGGATATCATTTGCCTGTCATGGGCCTTTATCTTTCCATCTTCCCTTTTTAATCCCTACCACCTCACAGCTGTTAATGAAATCACCTCATGATACTCAGTATTCATTGCCATTTTCTCCATTTGCTTGCTTTTTTGTTTATTTCTTTATATAGTGGCTTTGAAAACTTGAGTGACTGTGCAAGCTGAAAGAAAGGATTCCTCTTGTCTACCTTAAAACAACCGAGAGGATATATATCTATGACCCAGTTAATCACTCTGTTCTTTTTATAGCCTACAAAGAGAAACAGCCACTTTCAAGGCTTGATTCACCTGACCTTTTTTGGGTGTTTGCTTCAGAATGAGATGAATCACCTCTTGTAAGCACCTATTCTCTTCATTAGTTATGAAGGGAGTTTAAATTATTAGCTCAGATGTCGACATCAACAGTGTGGATGTCTAAATTTGGTCAGATTGAATATCTGTCACTGTGGCACAGATATTCATTCACTGCCATTGCCTCCATTTGCATGCTTTTTTGTTGTTTTTTTTTATAAGTGGTATTGAAACGTGAGCGAATGGATAAGCTTACTTCTCTTACTCTCTCATGAGCTTCTCCTTCTAAAGTATGATGCCTATTGATGTCTTAAATATTCACCACAGTTACAGGACCTGAATCAGAAGTCTGCTTAATCACTAAGTAAAAACACCACAATGGTAACCTGAAGCAGAGGCTGGTCACTTTTGATCAGAAATCAAATCTGAGAGATTTCATAAAAAAGGAAAGTTTAAAAAAAATATGATTTTAAAATACAAATCCAGAGCAGAAAATTATCTCAGTTACCTTAATAAATTCATGGTAGAGAAGAAGACTGCTTATTTAGAATTTGTGATGTTCATTATTATGGAGGAAATTAACAACCTAACATTTTCTAAGAAGTTACTGCTTCTGCCTTTTATTAATATATTTTATAGTTTCTAGGACAATACTGACTGAAAATGGACCTATGGCTTTGTAAAGATGGATTGTTAACAACACTATGAAATAGTCTGAGAGAAAACCTCCTAGCAACTACAAATTCCATACTAATGAAGTTTATTATTAAGAATTTGAGTGAGACATTTTTGACAGCATTTCATTAGTGAATGTGAAACATCTAATGAGAAAAAAAATGAAGAAAATAAGAACTATGCCTGTATTCTAGTGACAGAAATCAAAGAACTTTAAGACAATGATCAGTTAAGAAGGAAATGAAATGGAGAACACTATAACTACTTATATATCTTCCTTGCTACATCTTTTTAGTTATCATTTTGTGACCAAACCAAATGACATTTTACGTTTATATCTCTAATATGATTCTCTATGATAAATGACTGAAAGTGACAAAGAACTATGATTTACTCCACTTGTTATCCACTATGTAACAGTGGATGCAAATATACAGTGACTGTGATTAAATGGTAATTTAAAACCTCTTAAGAGACAGGGAGGATTTAGGTTAGATTTCATTTTTATATTTATTTGTTAAAGAATTATTTGTAGCCTACTTTTTTTTTTAAAAAAAGGAATAAGTAAACAGGATGTCTATTTGTTACTAACAAGCTATAGTTAATCCATTGCCCCAAAAGCAGATAATTAATGGATTTTAGGTGTGTTGCTGTTGAATTCAATTTGACACATTAGAGTTTATAATCCCTGTGACCTCAATTATTGAGCATGATTGATGGCAAACACTACTAATCCAAATGCCTGGTATCTCAATTTCTTTATAAAATCCAATACTTAGTTAACTAGCTGTGCATGAAGGTTATCTGAATCACAAAACACCCCAACCTCCATCTTTCAAAAAGGTGGGGGGAAAAAAAAAAAGCCAATTGTCCTGCCTGTGAAGGTCACTGCTTTAACAATGTGCATTGCCTCTGCTCTGAAATATACAGAAAAGAAAGTGCAAAATGCTTTGTCTTTAATCTTTATATAAAAAAGGGGAAATCGATAGAATAGTTTTATTTTAGAGAGATACTGATTCCTTATGTTTTCTGTTTTGAAATCTTCAGTAAGCCTTTGCCAAATGTTTCTTTGTTACAGTAAAAGAATCTCTGATAACTTGCAGGATTTGCTGGTCAAAACTAAGAGTCACACTCTGAAGTAGTAAAAGTGCTATATTGCAGTTAAAATAAATTTCCAATATATTTCAAATTACTTTCTTGAACTTGGTATTTTCGGACTTGAAAGTTATTGAAGACTATGGAAAAGGTCCAGGTTGGGTGAATGCCTGAATTAATTTATGCTTTCAGTGAGAAGAAGAAAAGTTGCTAGGAATTTTTCTTTTCTTCTAGATCATGAAGAGAAACATACCCCACTGAACTTACTGAATACCATACAGCATATGGCATATATTACATGAATTACTTACTAACTGCATTACTCCTTCTAGAATATGAATTGTTATAATTACTGATGCTAAAGCCAGGGAGGAAATATGCTACACCCTGTTTGTGGCATGGGAGATGCTGAACCACTCTCAATTTTTCTGTCATTTGTCACTTCATTATTGAGATTTGGGCCTTTTTGAGCATGTTTGCATCTCTTTTTGTTCTGCACTGCAATAGCTGTCTAACTGTATAACTGTGCCTTTCATGTAGGCTTCTTTGCACATGCCATGCTTCCAGCTTTCTTGCCTCACCCTACAGCTATACCAGCACATCTTTATAAAGCCTATTCATCACGTGAATCCTTAGCTATCATTTTGCCACTCTGACCTCAAGATGGCAGTTAACATTGTGACCAAAGCAATCTAATGCTATCTGCATACTTACATTAACAAGTATTGAAGCCTGAAAGCAAGATTGAAGCAAAGAATGTGGTTGCTATAAGTAACTTTGCAATCTCTAGGCCAAAATATTTTTACCAGATTATGTCTACAAACTCATATGTTAGCAAAATCTTTTCCTCTCTTCTTAGGGGAAATGTCTTTCATTACATAATACACTACATAAAGAAAAATGTCATACTGTCACTTCAACAAAGTATCTCTGGTCCACTGTGATTACATTTGTTTCCTGTACTAAGTGAACTTCCAAGCTGAATTATGAAAGACTATTTTCCATGCCATTAGAAACATACTGAAAAGTTAATAATTTTTGCTTCAATATTATCAGTCCTTGTTAAAGAAACCTCAAAGCTCTTATTACTGTTGTTGTTGTTACTATCCTTCCATTAATTCATTGTGTTTTCCATTTTCATTTTAGAGTTTGTGTATCCTATTTTTTGAATACTTCTAGAATCAGATTCCTTAGGCAGCCAAAACTGATCTTTTCATCTCCCTGCCAAGACTAAGTAGAGTGTTAATCAAGTGACAGAAAGAATCAACACCACAAGCACTTTGAACTGCAATGAGTACATAAGAAAAAGCTGATAATAAATTTTCTATGTAGGTAAGGTTTTTTTTAACAGGATGGCAGGGTTGATTCTCAACTGACATAGATCACCCCTACAGCATAAAGCTGTCCATTGACCTTGACTGGCTGCTGAAGATGGCACTGAGCTGTAGGTTTGTGCCCCTTATATTTATGATGTTATGTGTAAATAATATGTTTATGCAAGACAAATTTCAGTAAAGCATTTATATTTGATAATATTTTTAGAATATTTGCATGGGTTTTTGTACATGTTTTTAGGTGGTATAAATCTAAAGACTTCATAAAAACCAATATCAAATGAGATATTGTCATTTACACCCTTTCACTAACTTATGCATGATTTCATAAAAGGAAAATCAAAACAGAGTTTAACCACAAAATTTGTATATAACAGTACAACATCTTCTAAAGAGAAGTATTATGTCTTTACATAAAGACATACCATGGAAAGAAATAAGCCGTATAAAGTGTTAGGAGAAAAGTGTTGAACTCATCTACAAAGAGTGCTTAAAGATAATTTTCAGGTAGAAATGAAAAAGCAGTTTATAAGAAGTAAATGATGCTTCTGGACTTTTATTTCCTTTTATTTGAGCAGCTGTGCACTGCAAATAAGAAAGGTATATTGATTTTTGTTTTTTAATATAACTTTGATTTTGAAAACAATATTGAAGTTCGTAAATATATATGGTTTACAAATATTTGCATTCTATAATTGCTTCTACAAAGGATTGGAAAGGTTGAAATAGACTAATTCATTTTTCCTTCTGCAAAGAGCAGCAGAATTTTAACTAGCTTCTTTTCCCACTGTTCAGCATCTGATATGCCATCTTTGATCACACTTCCAATCCCCCTCCTCAAAAAAGCTCACGTGAAATGACAAAAAATAAATAACCACTATATTTAGATAGTAGGAATTTCTGAACGTATTATGTGTAGTGCAAGGTTTTGCATGCATGCCATAATGGATTGTTAAGCAGGGTTTGATTTCATCATATTTCAATGTTGGATTTAGAAGAGCAGTTACAAAGTTATTTTGGTAGTATTTAACACAAATTGCATTGATTTGGGAAAACTCAAGGTTAGGTCTTTTGTTTGGTACTCCACAGGATCTGCTTGTGTGCAAAATGTATATTTATATGTTTAAATGGATATACAGCAAATGACTAAAAAATGGGTTCATTATACAAAAAGTTGTGTGCGTCATTTACCATGAATGTCTCTCAAAAACATCATAAGTTCAAAATAGACTGCCTACAGTTAAGAAAAATTTGTGCAAAGATTGTTTTTACAGCAGATTCCACATTGATTTATGAAGGCATTAATTTGCCATTTAGCTCTTAAATTTGACTATTAATAATTCTTGACGTTCAAAAGAAAAATTATTTTTTTGCTATTAAAACAAGTGTTGTGACTTTCTTAAAAATATGACTTTGTACATGTGTGCATTTCTTTAAAAAGCAGTGCATTTTTAACAGTTTTTAAACAAAAAGCACTCAAGATTAGTTTAGAAAAAGCTTATTTATTTATTTTATTTATGGATTTTTTTATTTCAAATTACTTCCTAATGTCAAAGTCATCAGTCCACTGAAACATTCCGTAAGTAATGTTCATTAAGTTGTCAAGTTATTATTAAAATACCAGTTTAGAGAGTCATTGAAAAAGTGTTGACATATATTTTGGCTACCATATAATTAAGTAATTTATTTGAGTAAGAATCAAAATGTACTAGTCTTCATAAACACATTGTGTATTTTCCAGCTTTTCGTTGATGTGTCATACAAAAAATTGCATGTTTTCTTGGAAACAGCTTTAAAAGGATTATTTAATTTATAGTGTACTTAGTTCTTAGTTAAGGGCAAAGGAAAGTCCATTTCAATTTAGAACTTGATCACAGAAAATAAGCAGACGTAATAACATAATTGAGCAATACGATGATAAAGACAATTGTGCACATGAAATGCTTTGGGCTATTGTTGGCAGCCAAAGAACAAATAGCATCACTTAGTAATATTGTCTACAGATGTCTTTGGGAAAAGAAACTTTACACCCTCTTTAATACCTTTATATAAGATGATTTTCTAAGAGCCCTAAAGCTGTTTCATTCTAACCAAATATATCTCATAATATCCCACTGAGACAGGTAAAGAAGGAATAGATTCTATGTATATGTCATAGACTAAATTAAAATGACAAATACTGCAAAATAAGAACATCAACAATAAAAACAATAGATAAAGACTATACAGAAGAATGAACTCTTCTACCTTTGGAAAAGGAGTGAGAACACTACAATAAGCAATGCTGGTTGACACCTGAGGCTCAAAATAACAATCAGAGCACCCATCAGAAAGAAGACTGGAAAAGTGAGTGGCAAAACAGGTAAGAATTAAATGAAATTAAAAAGGAGAAAACCATGTGAATAAATGCAGGAATACTGGTATACAATGACAGTCACAAAAACCATGTTAAATCTGAAGAGGGTTTCTTTTCTACTTTGCAAATTCAACATCTGCATTGGGATCTCAGTAAGATATTATGTATGTATGTTTATGTAGTATGTATAAACAAAATAATTTTAAAAATATGGGTTTTAAATACTGGGTGAAAACTAGTGGATTCTGGATAAAATTTTGTTTTAATACAAAAAAAAGAAGAAATAAGATTTTGAGCTTTTAGCAGTTCTCTCACTATCTTTACAGCATTTCAAAAATTTATGTTCAACTTATCTTTGATGATTACAGACAGGAAAAAAATCTTAGCATGAGAAATATTGAAGAATCTTTGACAGAATGTTATCTTTATTTATTGGAGATTGTGCTAGAGAACAAACTGAGAGAAAATAGGAAGACTGATTTTAGAAAAGGCTTATATGCACACACACAGAGTGCAGAAGCAGACAAAGCCAATGACAGAAAAACTGGCAAAAGAACACAGAAATATACTGCTTAATGGTAAAATAACTGGTGAAAATGAAACCTTATTTCTAATTGGGAAAACTGTGAAGCCTCCATCATTCTGTAATATTTCACTTACAGATTTGTTAGTTACAGAAGGGTTGGATGACATCTGTCATAAAAGCTGAATTTCTAATTTAGTTTAATAGAAAAATGAGTTGCAAGAGTGTGATCTCCTGCTCTTTAAGTACTGTGTCATGATTGGAGTTGACATGAGTCTTTCAAATATGGGACTAACCACACTTCTTGTGAGCACCACTTGTGAGGAGCAGTACAGGACAGGGTTATGAAAATATTTTAAACCTTGTCCTAAAAGTTTTTAATGATAACTCTGATAACTTAAACAGAAAGAGCAACACTGGGGGAAAACAGCCCAAGTTATATTTTCTTCCATTTTGCCAGTTAGAAGAAAGGGTGCAGCCAGAAATAGATGTATAATGCAAATCAACTTCTGGCTTCGTGGCTGATGCCATTGTGAGGGTTTTGGCTTTTATGACAATGGGACATTCCTCAATGACTGTAGCCTGTCAGGGAGGGATGGGACCCATCTGTCTAGAAGAGGCAAGGGAATCTTTGGCAGAAGGCTGGCCAACTTGGTTAGGCGGGCTTTAAGCTGAAGGACTCGTGGGGCATGGTCCAAAGTGGCAATGCTCATGCCATTGCAACGAACTGGGGAATAAGCCAGGCCAAACAGAGCAATAACAAATGTTCCTTACCTGCCTACCAATATGAGAACCAGAAGACCAACCACCTCAAGTGTATGTACAGCAATGCACACAGCCTGGGGAACAAACAGGAGGAACTGGAGCTCCACACCCAGTCAAAAACTTATGATATCACAAGAATAACCGAAACATGGTGGGACAACTTACATGACTGGAGGATTGCCATGGATGGCTATGGGCTGTTTCTCAAAGATGGGCAGGGAAGAAGAGGAGGAGTCGTCATGCTCTATGTTAAGGAGAACCTTGAATTAATAGTAGTGAACTACAGCAATTGTGGAAGCCCTATCAAATGCCTCTGGGTCAAGATCAGAGGGGTCATCTCCAAGGGGGATCTTACAGTAGGCATCTGCTACCAACCTCCAAACCAAGACAATAAAGTCCATGAAGCAGTATTTGGGTGACTTAAGCAACTTTTGGGTCAACGCTTTTATGGGTGACTTCAACTACCCAGACATTTGTTGGAAGAACATTACAGCAGCTCACATGTCATCCATCAAGTTCCTGGATTTTATAGAGGACTGCTTCCTCATACAAATGTTAGATGTGCCAGCCAGAAATGAGGAACTGCTGGACTTGCTACTCACAAACCAAGAAAACCTGGTTTGTACTATCTCGATTAGTGATTGCATTGGCAACAGTGATCACAATATCGTGGGTTTTGGGATCCTGCTGAACACGCTGAAGGTTAGTACTAAGACAAAGGTTTTAGCTTTTAGAAGAGCAAATTTCAGCTCACTCAGAAGCTTCTATGGAGGATAAAGGAGCTAGCAAATGCTGGAACTTTTTCAAGAATGCTCTCCTGGAAGCACAAGAACAGTTCATCCCCTTTAAAGGTAAGGGAAGCAGGTGGAGCAAGAGACCCCCTTGGCTTAACTGCCAGCTTCTGAGTCTGCTCAAAACCAAAAGGGAAGCATACCAGAGATGGAAAAGTGGACAAATACCTGTTGATAACTACAAGAGCATTGCTAGGCCACACAGAACTGCAGTTAGAAAAGCAAAATCTCAGCTCAAATTGAAATTGGTTAGAGATGTCAAAAACTACAAGAAAGGGTTCTTCAGGTACAAAACCAAGCAGAAACAGAAGGAAAATATTGGCCCACTGTTAAAAAGGAGAGGTGAACTAGTCACCAACAATGCTGAAAAGGCAGAGGTTCTCAACACTTTCTTCACCTCTGTCTTTACCAGCACTGTTAGGCCCCTGGGCTTAGGAAGAAAAATAGAGGTTGATGCAAACACAGACCCACCATCAGTGAAGAGTTGGTATGTGAACTGTTACAGGAGCTTGACCCCTACAAATCGATGGGCCCTGACAATATCCTCCCAAGGGTGTTAAGAGAGCTGGTTAACATCATTGTGAGGCTGCTCTCCATAATCTTTGCGAAGTCATGGAGATCAGGGGACATCCCAGAAAACTGGAAAAAGGCTGATGTCACCCCCATCTACAGGAAGGGCTTAAAGGAGAATCCAGGAAATTACATGCCATCAGTCTTATTTCAGTCCCTGGGAAAGTTATGGGAAAAAGTCGTCCTGGGGGCTATCACAAGGCAAATGAAGCACCTGACTGGGAAAAGCCAGCATGGATTCACCAAGGGCAAATCGTGCTTGACAAACCTGATCACCTTCTATGTCAAACTCACCTGCTCGGTTGATGTGGGGTGAGTGGTGGACATTGTATATCTGGATTTCTCCAAGGCTTTTAATACGGTTTCCCACAACTCCTCCTAGAGACACTGATGCATTGTGGTCTAGACAAATGGTCTGTGCTGTGGGTGGGGCACTGGCTGACAGGCTGTACCCGGAGGGTGGTGGTAAATAGCTCCTTTTCAAACTGGCAACCTGTCAAGTGGTGTCCCCCAGGGACAGATATTGGGCCCAATGCTGTTTAATATCCTCATAAGTGATCTGGATGATGGGATCAAGTGTACCCTGAAGTTTGCCAATGGTAGCAAACTGAGTGGGGAAGTGGATGAGTAGGTGGGGAGAGCCTCCCTGCAGGAAGCCCTGGATAGGCTAGAAGAGTGAGCTAACAAGAACCTTATGAAGTTCAACAAAGACAGATGTAAGGTCTTGCACCTGGGAAAACATAATCCAGGAGTGCATCCCAGGCTGGGGTCTACCCAGCTGGGGAGCAGCTCCATGGAAAGGTACCTGGGGGTCCTGGTGGACAACAGGCTCAATATGAGAGAACAGTGTGCTGCTGCAGCAAAGAAAGCCAACAGGATACTGGACTGCATCAACAAAGGCATCACCAGCAGAGATAAAAAAGTCATTGTCCCATCCAACTCAGAGCTTGTCAAACCACACCTGGAATACTGTTTTCAGTTTTGGTCCCTAATACACAAAAAAGATGTGGACAGGCTGGAGAGGGCCCGGAGAAGGGCCACAGAGATGATCAAAGGATTGGGAAGCCTGCCATATGCGGAAAGACTGAGAGAACTTGATTTGTTCAGCCTTGAGAAAAGAAGGCTCAGGGGAGACATTATCACCATGATCCAGTATTTAAAGGGTGGCTACAAAGAAGATGGAGACTCTTTTTTTTCGAGGAAGCACATGGAAAAGGCGAGGGGTAATGGGTACATGTTACTTCTGGGAAGATTCCAATTGGACGCGAGGAAAATTTTTCACAATGAGAACAGTCAGACATTGGACTAATCTCCCCAGGGAAGTGGTGGATTCCCCAACATTGGACACTTTTAAGATTCAGCTGGACAGGGTACTCGGCCATCTTGCCTAGACCGTGCTTTTGCCATGAAATGTTGGACCAGATGATCCCTGAGATCCCTTCCTGTAAACCCTTATACCTTTGGGCTAAGGTACTGTCATGACCTGGGCTGGACAGACCAGGGAGTCGTGTTGAGTTTGGAATCCCCTCAGGCTAAATTAAGGTGAAGTGACACCAATTGATCAGGTAAACATTTTATGCATGGCAGAAGCAAACTGAACATGGAAGGCATTAACAGTAGGTGGTGGGGCTTCTCACGACAGGAATTGGCATGAAACTACCTCAGTAAACCGTGTACTCCATGTGGAAACCACATATATATATATANGACTTGGTCAGCGGGTTTCTGTCTAAAAGTATGAAGTGTAGAAATTATGGAAAAGGAAATAGAAAGAGAGAGCAAGACAGGGAGAGGAAGAGGAAGAGAAAAGAGAAAGATCTCACCAGCCCTGGGTGCAGCATTGGTCCAGTCAGCCGAGTGGTCCAGTTCCAGAGGGCATATGCATGTGGGGCTTCAATTTGTGTCCTTTTATCATCTCCTTGCTGTTCCTTTGGGCAGGCACTCTAACTCATTAGGCTAAGTAGGTGACATGGGCAGTTTGTGCTTTCAGAACCTTCAGGAAATGGGTCGGTGGGCTTGGGGGTCGTTTGCAGAGTAACTTCTGCCTCCCTGCAGACCTGACTGCTGTTTGACCTTTGGCCGGACATGGTGAGCTGCCCTGCTCAGCGTATCAGAACTTGGAACTACTCATCCTCCAGCATGGCACGGCACGTCATGCCCTCCGTGCCCAGTTGCTGATGTCCTGTGCTGATCAGTGCTGGTGCTGGTCAGCTTCTTTTCATCTGCGTCTCACGTTATGCGGGGTTCGTTGTCATGCAGAGGTTGTTATGCAGAATTTGCCCCACTAGAATTTTTGAGACATTAACTCTTTCAGTCTCTCACAGGTACAGACCTACAGATCTAATTGAGCTAATGAGCTGTTTCAAATATCAGGTTTTGTATTTCAATTTCTTTAGTTCTCTAAGGTATTGGTTGAGAATGATGTATGTGGAATTACATCATTATTCTGATAGTAATGTTGAGCCCCACAAGGGATAAAAAGGTCTGCAAGCTACAGAAGATTTATATCTTTCCTTTAACTTAAAAGATACAAAATTTTAAGACTGTGAGTGATATCTTGGCTCCATAGGCATTTGTGGGAGCTTTGTGGTAATTTCAAAGTACCCAGATTTTCACCCAAAATCTGTACCCAAAGACACATTAGTGGTTTACTGTTGAGCAAGACAGGACAGTTTACTATCAAGCAAGTTGCTGGTTCAGATCTTTACCTTTTTTAAATTGATACAGTTTTGTAAAATTATGTTGATATAAACTTTAGCAGATCTGGACTGCTGTTTGTATAAAAGCAATCAGGAATCAGCTTGTATTTATCACTCTCATAAAAATATCATATAATATTATGGATCTTTTAGTTATTTTTGCCATACTAATTGTTAAAACTTAATTGGAAAGATTGCAGCCCGTGTAAAAAGTCCACGCCAGAAGTTATAAAAGGTTTTTATTGTCACAAAGTACTCTAGTACATGTATTACCTATTATTATTTTCATTATATTATTATAAATATACAATAATAGTGGATTTCCATCATAGTGTTTTTAAGTTTTCATGTTCCCTGACACAATCATGTGAACTTCAAAAGGTATGTACACATTTTTTTGTTTGTTTTCTTACCTTCCTTCAGATGTTTTTGAAGGGGTAGAAATTGATGTATTATTATTCAAACACCACTCCAGAGACCACAAAGGTCGATCATTCCATGTCTTCCTCCCAGGTTATTGGGAGAATTCATGAAACAGGATGGCTCTAATGCATACTGAAGACACACTGTTCTGCTTTCTTCTCAAGAGATATGTACAGTACTTTTATTCAAATGTCACTTTGCACAAGAGTGATTAGGCATATAGATGAAATGCAGTTGGCTCAAATTTAACTGAGACACAAATGAAAAGGCACCAGCAGGTTTTGAAAAATAAACAATATGGTGGGAGCATTAGATTATTTTATTGACAGTATGTATCCTAAAATGATCAATGCAATGTCTGTTAGAGTGATTGCTGCTCTTGGACTAAGTTTTCTAACAAAGAAAAAAAAATGCTGCCTTTTTTTCTATTCCAACAGAAAGCTTGACAGTTCCAAACAGATGACAACATAATCACTGAGCTCTCATCACCTTTTAGCTTGAACCTTCACCAAGGGATGAAGATTAAAAAAAATCTAAATATCTGCTTAGTTTCTACAACAAAATAAACTGATGAAACGACACTACAACAATCTTTCTACAGTTTGCTATACAAAGCCTTACCACTGACGCACGATAGCCTGTGGACTAGTACCTCATTGGCTTACTTGCTTCCCTCTTTGTGACCCATGGAGGAAAATCAATCAAGACCAGAGTGAGAGGCTTATGAAGCCTAACCAGCAAAGCTTAGGAACCAATATAGTTCTTTGTATGTATTTGCATTCTCTATAGTTACATAAAGAAAAAAAATACTGGTATTGTTTGAATAAATTTAGTATTATCTATGTCACTGGCACATTTCCCCCAGCACCAAATTTTATGATATAAAGAATGGTAAAACATAAAAACTGCATGAAACAGAGTTTATAATGGCTTTTCATGAAGGTTAAAATACTTCTTTCCACCTACAGAATTATAAAACCCTGACATTTTACTGTCTCTAAATATGTAGCTCTCAAAGATTTTAACTGATTCCACCAGAAAACAAGCTTAAAATTCATAAAGTATTACAGTGGGGATCTCTGCTTATGAGATAGAAGAATCTCAAGCTCTTGTGCTGTTCTGAAGATTTGGAACAAAATGCTGTGAAAGACGTAATCATAGATTCATGTAGATTGGAAGAGACCTCTGGAAGTAATTTTCTCCATCTTCCTTTTTGTGGTTGGGTCAAATTGCTTAGGACTTTCTCTACTCAGGTTTTGAATATTTTCTAGGATGGAGATTGCATAACCTTCCTGAGAAAATTGTTGCAGTATTTGGCAATCTCATGCTACTTTTTTTTTTATATATATATATATATGGTTGGAATTTCCTATGTTTTATTTTTTGTCCATTGCCTCTTGTCTTTCCAAAGTGAAACTGTGAACAGTTTGGCTCCATCTTCTCTACAACTGCCCAATAAATGCCTAAAGAAAGCAAGAAGATCTTCTCCCTAGCTTTTTCCTCTTAAGGATAAACAAACACGGTTCTCTCAACATCTCCTCTCCACACCTAGTCATCTTGCTTAACCTTGGCTGAACTTACTTGAGTTTATTAATGTCTTTCTTGTACCGAGGATCTCTACACTAGGCACGATACTCTAGATATAGTCTTCCAAATGTCAAACAGAAGGGGAGAATCTTTTCCTTTTACCTTCTGGTGGTACTGTCACTAATACAGGCCAATAGGCATTTGGCCTTCTTTTTCTGCAAGGTCATCCTGCTGACTCAAGTTCAACATGTTGTCTGTCAAGGCCCCATATCTTTTTCTGGAAAGCTGCTTTCTCTTTAGTTGTCCTCCAGCTTATAGTGTTGCATGGGGTTATTGTGTCCCAGGTGTAGAAATTTGTGTTTTCCTTTATTGAACTTCTTGAGATCCCTGTTGGTCCATTCCTCCAGTATGTAGAAGTACTTCGGAATAGCAGACCTATCTTTGAGTGTTATCAATGCTTCCTCTGGTGTCCTTTGCAAACTTGATGCAAGTGTACTCTACGCGCACATGCAGGTTGTTATTAAAGACATAAACCAGTCCTCAGTATTGATCTCTGAGGGATGCCACTAGTAATGGGTTGCCAGTTGGACTTTTTTAACCACTGATCAGTTCTCTTTGAGCCCAACAGTTCAGCCAATTTTACATCCACATTATCAGCTACTCGAGTCCATCTGTCTCCAATTTTGCTACACTATGAGGGAACTGTGTTAAAAACCTTCAACTTCTAAAGTTAAGATATAGAGCAGCCACTGCTCTCATCTTATCCACACAGACAGTCACTTCACTGCAGAAGGCAATCAGCTTAATAGACCATTTGTAAACCCATGCTGAATGTTCCAATCACCTTCTGGTCCTTCACATAGCTGGAAATGGCTTCATGACCTTACCAGGAACTGATGTTAAGCTGACTGATCTGTAGTTACCCAAACCCTCCTTTTTGCCCCACTTTAAAAGATGAATGTTACATTTGTGTCCTCAGGAATTCCTCTAATCACAACGACTTGTCAAAGATGATAGAAAGAGGCCTTACACTGTCATCAGCCAGCTCCTGCAGCAGCTTTGGATGCACTCATTTGGTCCCATGGAGTCCCGTTTGTCCAATTAGTTTAAAAGGTTCCCAGATTTAATTTTCCTGTGCTATGATGTTATGGGTTTGTGTGGTGTGGTTTTCTTTGGTAGTGGGGGAGGGGGCTGCAGAGGTGGCTCCTTTAAGAAGCTGCTAGAAACTTCCCCAGCTCCAAAAAGTCGGACCCACCTCTGGCCCAGGCCGATCCCATCAGTAATGGTGAGAGCGTCTCTGGGAAAACATATTTAAGAAGGGGAAACGGCAGTGTGGGGGTGGGAACGTGGAAGGAACACCTCTGCCGATACTGAAGTCAGTGAAGAAGGAGGGGAAGGAGGGGCGCCTGAGGAGGCTGATGGCCCTGCAGCCCGTGGAGGTGAATGGTGGAGTGGAGGCTCCCAAAGATGGCCGTAACTCCATGGTAAAAACCACGCTGGAGCAGTGTGTGACTGGAGAGCAGCCCATGGAAAGGACCTGCGCCAGGGAAGTTTGGGAAGAACTGAGGCCCGTGGAGAGAACCCGTGCCAGGGAAGTTTGTGAGGAACTGCAACCTGTGGAAAAAACCCACGTTGGAGAAGTTCGTGAAGGACTGTCTCCCATGAGAGGGACCCCATGTTGGAGCAGGGGACGAGTGAGGAATCTTCCCCCTGAGGAAAGGAGCGGCAGAGACAAGGTGTGGCGAGCTGACTCAACCCCCATCCCCTGTTCCCCTGTGCCGCCGAGGGGAGGAGGTAGAAGGAACCGGGAATGGAGCTGAGCCGGGAAGGCGGGAGGGGTGGAGGGGAGGTGTTCTGAGGTTTGGTTTCCTTTCCCAATACCCTTGTGTGTTTTATTTGATTTGATTTGTAGTAAATTAAATGGATTTTGTTTCTTCCTCAAGTTGAGCCTGTCTTTTGCCCGTGACCATAAGTGGGGAGTGATCCCTCCCAGTCCTTGTCTTGACCCACAAGCCTGCCTTTTTATTTTCTCCTCTTCCCAACGTGGCCAGGGGCGGGGGTGGGGGGGTGAGCGAGCAGCTTCATGGTGCTTTGTTACCGGCTGGGCTGAAACCGAAACCACAACATATGGCTAATGACTTGTTCTTACAGACTTTGTTTAAAGGCTTGGTGGCCTGGGATGCCTGAAGACAAAGATTATCAGTGAAAACTGAGACGAGAAAGACGCTGGAATATCTCAACTTTTCCGAAGTCCCTTTTTTTCAATGGATACTCTATCCCATTGAGCAACAGCCCATATTCTCCTCATTCTTCCTTGGCTGACAATGTATTTCCAGAAGCTCTTCTTGTTGCATTTCACAATCCTTCCTACTTTTTATTCCAGCTGAGTTTCACTTCCTTAACTCCGGCCTCACATGCTCTGGCACTGTCTATATATTCCTCCCAAGCAGACCTTCCTCATTTCCACCCTCTTTATAGTTTATTTTTCTTTTGATATGTTCCTCTATTGTGGTACACCAAGGGTCTTTGATGTGAATTCATGGCTCAGTTTGACTCCATGTGCAATTCAAAATAGTCATCTTCCTTTTTATCTCATTGGAAGTTACCCATTCCAGGTAAAGATGCTATCAGGATTTTCACAATAAAATCAGAGCTTGCAAGATCTTGCAAACCACAGTCTTAAAGCAAATAAACAAACAGACTGTGGTTGGTATTAATCCAAGGTTTTGGCAGTGAGGTGGGGTTTGCAGAGGTGACACCTGTGGGAAGAGGCCAGGGGCTGCCCTGTGCCAGACACAGCCTGTTCAGCAAGTTCTGACAGACTCACTGCAGGACACATCTGAGCCTGTCAGTGGAGTTGGTGGCACCACTGTAAAAACATATTTAAGGAGGTTAAACAACAAAAGAAAAAAAGAATAGCAACGTCATAGCAATAGTAGGTGCTCCATGGTGGACCTGGTAACACCCCTGAAGGGACTGGAGCCAGTGGATAACACACACTGCCACAGGCAAACCTCTGAAGGGACTGCGACCTGAAGATAAGAACATGTTGGAGCACATACTTCCTGAAGGGACTGCAGCCCATGGATAAGTCCATACCAGAGCAGAAAAAAGATGTAGGAAGGGAAAAGTAGAGTGAGAAAAGAGTAAGGAATAAGGAGCAGCAGAATGAAATTGCTTCAGCCTGACCCCAACTTCCTGCTCAGCCCATTGCCTCACCAAAGGGATTGAGCATAACCTGCATGGATAACAGGGGAGTGGAAATCTGGAAGGTGGAATGAGAGGTGTCCTGACTGAAGCTGAACATGGGAAAGGGGGATAAAAGATATTTTCCTCAAGTCTTTAAATATGTCTTCTTCATTTCTCAATATCCAAATCAGTAATTAAATGTGTATGCTAACTGGCAATGAACTAAGTTAATTTTTTCCAAGTTGAGTCAATAATTGGTGAGTGATCTCCCTGATGAGTTTTTATGCTCTTGTTCTTCCTGTTTTCTCCCTTGTACCACTGCCCAGGCGGGCAGTGAGTGAGCGGCAGTGTGGGTGTGCTTGGCTGCCATCTGTGGCAAATCCACCACACAGACAGGTAAAAAAGCAATTGCTGCTTAAACTTAGGGCATATAGAAATCCCTGGATATCTTCCTCTACACTATGAAAGTTTACAAGGTGTTTGCAGCTGAATTTCTTATTAGGTGTGAATATGAGAGTCAATCAGCCCTAGGAACTACATACATATACGTCCTTGAAAGACTGGGGGAGGGAAGGAGAGAGATCTTCCCAGACCTTAGGTAACACAAACTGTAAAGCTTAGAAAATACATATATAAGTAGAAGGGAAGGAGTTCTCACCTACCTAAATATCAGAACATTTAATCAATTTATTCAAAATACATGACACACAGGTCCAAGTCTGTTTTTCATAAATGAAGATTCAAAGCCACTCCTACTATTTCCAGGAAACTTCTGCTGCTTATAACCTCCTTTAGTAATAGTTGTCTCGGGCATCTAACTCTTCACAAGATATCAGTTTTCAGATCTAACTACATCCTAATGCATTTTGAGTTCTGTTCGGGGAGCTAAGCTTCTAGAGATCAAGCTTGCTTCACAAATATCTGTCTTTTAGGACATGTAACCCAAAGCCTGCATTCTTATTACAGCTGGAGCATAGGTTCAAGGCAGTCCTTCCATATAAACTAGATTCATGTCCATCCTATGAGTAAGGCCTCTTGTTGCTCACTGCCTTAGATGCATTAGCCTTTGTTTTAGCAATGGCCTTCCATTTTTAGTTCTGTAAAAATAAAAATTTCTGCATGTTTCAGCCTGTCTTAACATTCTCAGCGCAACAGGTTGCCTTAGGAATTGTGAGTGGATAAATTTACAGTCTACATAATCTATTCCTGTGGGCCCTGATTTGCACTTAATTGAACTGGTAGTCCAAATTCTACTTTCTCATTAGGTAATATGAGTATGTAGGCCACAGTTTTATCTTGAGGGGGCCCAGTATTGCTTACCTCAATAATGAAATATGTAGGTAAATAAGTTCTCCATGTTCTATAGACCTACTACAGGAGACTAAACAGATTAGTAGAATGTAAATTATATCTTAACTAGTGAACTAAATGAGTTAGTTAGATAGTTAGACTCTTTACATTCAGGCCAAAAGGTTAGGAAACATACTTAATTTAATATCCATTCCTTGGCATATTCTCTGTTCAGTACAGGTTCCAGGAACAAGACGGTCATTTGCCATAGGAAAGAGAAAAAAAGCTTGTGAGAGTGGGTATGATTGTGGAGCCAGAGGCCTGTTGCTGTCTTAAAAACAGAAGCTCACTAAGCAGGACATAATTAATATTAGCTTGTTTTAACCTGAAACATTAACACACTGATGCAACAAGCTGGGAAA
The DNA here is from genome assembly GCA_013401275.1 of Pandion haliaetus. Lineage (NCBI taxonomy): Eukaryota > Metazoa > Chordata > Aves > Accipitriformes > Pandionidae > Pandion > Pandion haliaetus. Next base: position 95,571 of record VYZV01026523.1, on the reverse strand, counting down.
CTACATTTCTGCAACCAGTGGCCCAGGGAAAATAGTATTACCATCTCTGGGAACAAGCTTTAAGCCCTCATGCTAACATTGCTATAGCCCATCCTGACCTCTTAGGATTCTTATTGTTATGAAAGTTGCTGTGTGAGCAGAGCTTAGCTGACTGTACAGAAAGCCAAACAGTTTATAAAAAGAGATCTTGAATTGGGAGTGGAGGGACAATGGGAAAAAGCACCCATTTCTCTTCTGGCATTCCTTGTTGAAGAGCTCTTAAGCCTGACTACCTGATTTTTGTACCCAAGATGATTAAGGACAATAACCACTGTGCTAATGCACAGCATCAGCCATACATATATAAGACTGCTTATATAGGTACATGTGAACGTTCCTTTCAACTAATTTGGAACATGATTGTTAAAGACTGTCGTGGTTTCAGTTTCAGCCCAGCCAGTAACAAAGCACCACGCAGCCACTCGCTCACTCCCCACCCCCTCCCCTGGCCACGGTGGGATGAGGAGAAAATATAAAGGCAGGCTCGCAGGTCGAGATAAGGACTGGGAGAGATCACTCCCCACTCGTGGTCATGGGCAAAAGACAGGCTCAACTTGGGGAAGAAACAAAATCAATTTCATTTACTACCAATCAAATCAAAACAAGGATATTAGGAAGTAAAACCCAATCTCAGAATACCTTCCCCCCACCCCTCCATCCTTCCCAGCTCTTCTTCATTCCCGGTTCTCTCTGCCTCCTCCCCCCGGCAGCACAGTGGAACAGGGGAGGGGTCTTGGGGTCAGCTCGCCACACCTTGTCTCTGCCTCTCCTTCCTCCTCAGGGGGAGGATTCCTCACTCGTCCCCTGCTCCACCGTGGGGTCCCTCCCATGGGAGACAGTCCTTCACCAACTTCTCCAACAGGAGTCCTTTCCACGTGCTTCAGTTCTTCCCGAACTTCCCTGGTGTGGGTCCTTTCCGCGGGCTGCTCTCCAGTCACACGCTGCTGCAGCGCAGGCTTTCCCATGGAGTTACGGCCATCTTGGGGAGCCTCCGCTCCACCATTCACCTCCCTGGGCTGCAGGGGGACAGCCTGCCTTCTCACCACGGGCTGCAGGGCCATCAGCCTTCTCAGGCGCCCCTCCTCCCCCTCCTTCTTCACTGACCTCGGGATCTGCAGAGGGGTTCCTCTCACGTTCCAACCCCCCACCCACTGCAGGTTCCCCTTCTTAAATCTGTTCTCCCAGAGGCGCTACCACCGTCACTGATGGGCTCGGCCTGGGCCAGAGGCGGGTCCGACTTGGACCCGGGGGAGCTTCCAGCAGCTTCTCACAGGAGCCACCTCTGCAACCCACCTCACCCGCTACCAAAGAAAAAAAACCCACACCACACAAACCCATAACAAAGACTAACTGCTTTCTATATATAGTGATAGACTGATATGCTTAAGAACTAATCATTAGCAAAGTATATTGTTGTTGAATGTCCTTGTTGTGAAGTTTAGTTTTAAATTTAACTAGCCTGATTATAAGCCTTCTAAACACTCCCATTGCAATCATCGTTGATACCCTTACACACATATACACACACACGCACACACATGTACATATTCAACAGGATGATCTTCTTCAGCTTTTTTTTTTCTTTTTTCCTTACTGTGTCATGTTTACCAGGAAAACCCTGGTACCCCAAAGTTATATTTCTTTGCAGTATAATCTTAAGCTCTATGTTGTATCAGAGGAATTTAATATAAAAAGTTTAATTTCCATTGATTTCAGTTTAAGTGAATGTTTTTCTTGGCTTATTTATTTACTTTATATTGTTGATGAAGGGAATCCAGATAAAACGAATATTCCTTTGTTGAATAATCTGCATAACCTAGTAGAGAATAGCTCTCAGTATTTTTTTTTTTGCCAGAAAAGGGTAATAAACTACTACTTGGATAAAGAAAAATCTGTGGCCAGCAGAATTGCTCTTAGGGTTCATCATAGGCAAACAGGATAAACTGTTTGAAATATTCCCTACTTGCTTTATTATTTTATATATTTTCTGTATTAACCAGGGAAGCTTGGAAAGCAAGAAAATAATTTGTTGTAGATAGTTCTCCCATGTTTGGAGCCTCCTGCATTAATCCTAAACTATTCAAAGTGCCTTTGTTTACCCCTCCTTGTCAGACTTTTTCTTTAATATGCAAGTTTGGTGTCTTTGCACAGAATGGCGAAACAAATTTCTGGGCTTTTTTTTTTTTTCCTTCTGCTTGTTGGTACACTTACAAATTAGCCCTTTTTGTGCTTAAAATAAAATTAGCTTGTAATGCTATTTATCACTTTGGCACATACTTTTAATAATGTCTGTAATGATCCATAGGAGATATTTATTTACCTTGAAATTTCATTTTCATCCAAAGTATATTTACTGTGCACAAACAAAATAAAGTATTCCCCAATGCAATGAGTGCCATCAAACTCTGTATAAATCAAATCAGTTCAAAAGCAAGATAATTAAAAAGTCTTAAATTAATATGAGTAAGGAGCTGTAGGTCTGAAATTCATAGGAAGAAAAACCTTGATCAACACAGTTTTTGTATACGCAGCCTCTAGATTAAATTCTATTTTCAGTTACTTGTCATTGAGGGAAGGTTTTTCATTTGGAAAAAAAAAAAACACCACAAAAACTAAAAAAAAAACCCCAAACCCAAACTAGGATAGAAATTATGTTTCTGTTCTTATGAAAAACCTTCATTTCCTGAATCAGTTTTTTTTTTATAGCACAAGATTAAAGGTATATTTCCATGCTATAGCTTGTTTTCCAGAGTAATATATGGAACACACTATCAACCTCACCTTTTCATGTGTGCTAGGCATGAAGTCTCCTCAATTACCTGGGACCTTACCTTCTACAAGGCTTCACATTGATCCAGATTTACTACTTAATGAATGCAATTTTACAGAAAATATTGACTTAACTATAAGGAAAGAATGAAAAGTATTATATTTTTATAGAAATTAAACAGGAGACTGAAGAGTGATAGTTCATAAGGGTAATAGGAACCCAAATGCAATTTTAATTCTGTTTAAAGTATGGTTCCAAACATTATTTTTCTTAATACATAATGCATGACTGTTTGCTATTTGATTATGTTTTGGATTAACTAGTATAGCTTATGATTGTCAAAGATAGTTAGTCCTGACACCATGATCTAAACTGAAGAGAAAGTATAATGCCTTAACCAGAGTGAGATGGGATTGTATAGAGTCCCAGGAACATAAGCAATGTAGTGTTACTTTACTCCTGATTTTAGATCTTCAAATCTCCTTCTGACCTTGACAACAGATATTCCTGCAGATATTCCACAGTTTCTTAAATGCCTACAGTTCTGTTGTTGGGTTTTTCAGTGCTACCTAAAATAGCACAGCATCAAACCATAGAAACCTATTCTGTACCAAAGATCCAGTGGCATTTACAAAAAAGATCCTCTGTTTCACAGGGATGATGCGTTCAGCAGAAGTCTAGTTCACAGAAAACATCTGAGAGAAATATCATCGTTTTCAGGAACTTTTTATCAAGTCATGGTGCAGGACACCTAGTTTAGTCATAAATCTACTCCGAAAATGACAGAAGACAAATTCACATTTTTAAGACTTGCACTCAATCCATACATCTTCAGGAACTCTGTTGGTTTTGGGTTGTTTGCTGGGTTTTTTACGTTGTTGGTTTTTTATTTTTGTAGTCAGTGTAGGAGTACTGTTACCTCCATAAGGAGATTTTCATGAATGTTCTCCACTGATTATGAGTAAAGCTTTCTTTTCTTTTTAAGTAGAGTGTTAGTGTGCTTATGGAATCCAGATCTTCCTTACTGGAAGAGTACTTCAGCTCACAGTCTGTATTACAGTGTCATGGTTAATCCCCAGCTGGCAACTAAGCCCCACACAGCTGCTCACTCATTTCCCTTGTGTCAAGATAGGGGAGAGGATTGGAAGAGTAAAAGTGAGAAAACTCGTGGGCTGAGATAAAGACAGGTTAACAGGTAAAGGAAAAGCCACACACACAAGCAAAGCAAAACAAGGAATTCATTCACCACTTCCCATCAGCAGGCAGGTGTTCAGCCATCTCCAGGAAAGCAGGGCTCCATCACACTGAACAGTTACTCAGGAAGGCAAATGCCGTCACTCCGTATGTCCCCCACTTCCTTTTTCTTCCCCCAGCTTTATATGCTGAGCATGATGTCATATGGTCTGGAATATCCCTTGGGTCAGTTGGGGTCAGCTGTCCCTGTTGTGTCCCCTCCCAACTTCTTGTGCCCCCCCCCAGCCTCCTCGCTGGTGGGGTGGGGTGAGAAGCAGCAAAGGTCTTGGCTCTGTGTAAGCACTGCTCAGCAGTAATGAAAACATCCCTGGGTTATCCACACTGTTTTCAGCACGAATCCAAAACACAGCCCCATACTAGCTGCTATGAAGAAAATTAACTCTACCCCAGCCAAAACCAGCACATACAGCAAAGAGGTTTTTCAATCTCCAGTTCAGATGCCATTTGACTTTGCATAAAATGATAGTGTAAGCATAAAAAATAACTGGGTCAAAGATCAAAACACAGTGAATGGATTATGGTCCTTCAGGTGGTATGGAGAAAGTAAAATTTCAGTTCTTTTACAGTGTCTTTGCTACAATGTTTTTATTGTATGTATTAAAAAAATTACCTTTGACCACCTTGTTGATAGGATTCGCATAAGTGTATAGCATTTTTTTAGAGGTAGGGTTTTTTCAATTAACACTTATGTTTACATTATTCAACAACATGTAAACATATATGATAAGAAAAGTAATCTTAGTTCTGGAATAGCCAAAGGTGATACCACTAATTGTTTTGTATTCATTTCACATCTTTGTGAAATGTGCACATTTTGGAATTTCATAGAGTTAATGAGTTTACAGGAATGGACCACAGTGGTAGTTTCTTCTTGTCATATTAGGTGTTGGGGAAAAGGAATGAAAGAAAGAGATTTTTAAAAGGTATTAAAATAAGCCCCAAAATTACTCCTGCTTGGAAAAAATTAGACTCTAATACACATATGTTAATATCAGCCCAAAGATCCAAACTAAATTATCATTGACAGTTTCTGGACAGCTCTGAAAATTACTGGAAAGTAAAATAGGAATAGAAATGGGTTTGGATGTCTTTTCTTTAATGAAATTAGTGCAAACAACAAGCAGTACAACAGTCTTGGAAGGAAAAAAAAAAAAAAAAAAAAATTACCAGGGACTGATGTACTGATGTTATTTAAACAGCACAAGAATTCATTTGTTATGGTTGAGTAAAAGGGTCTTCTGGATATTTCTGCATGAGAAATCCTGACTACTGGCTCTTGATGGCAAAGAAGTCTTACTCTTCTCATGGTGGGAAGGGGAAGCTGGTACTCAGAAGAAAGGAGAGAAATGTTTCTATTGAATCTGAGAACACCTTTCAACTCATTTAAAAGTGTAACAAAAATTTTCTGCTGTTGCTACTAGAGTAGAAATGTTTTCCAAATCATATTGCATTATCTTGGAAGTATCTATTATCTCCACTGTCCTTTTTCGTATAATATAAAACACAGGTTTCCAGGGAACGTTTTGCAAATAAACTTTTTTTTTCTTGCTTCTGTCCTGTAGCTTGTTCTTCTCTTATATAACCAAAACAACGTGGTTTTTAGCAGAAAGAGGGAACTTAATGTGAGAAGAGCAAGTAAAAAGATAAATACAGTACATTTTCAATTATATTTATTCAGATTACAACTGAAGTTACTGGTTTTCCTTTGCAAAAGTCTCCTTATTAACAAGTTTTACCAGAGGGGTTTAAGTGAACTTTTTCAGTATTATGACCAGGGTTTTAGCCAAGCAAATAAAATGAAACTTAATGGCATACAACAGTAAAATTACAT
>VYZV01026523.1:70105-82446 GCA_013401275.1 Pandion haliaetus | reverse complement strand
CTTTTTTTTAGAACACTGCATATTAGATACTACAACTCAAACTGGAAAATAGCAATGCTACACTATGCTTTGTCTCAGAACAGTCCTTAATTAAAGCCTTCATATGTAGCATCTCTACCATCTTATTCCTCAGACCGCCTACATCTCTTCTGAGAGAAGAAAGCATCAGGGTNAAAGAATGTAAGAAGCATAAAGGAAAAAGAAGAACAAGCTAGAGGACGTGTGGCTTTGGTTTAGTAGTTATGTCTGTAAGGTACAGCAAAGTTTTTTAATTCTTGCAAAGAAACACATGTTGTCATGCTGTTTCTAGTGAAATGGAATTGGGCAGGTCTCAGGTGTATTTAGCTAGCTCTCCTTTAGGTTTCAAAATTAAATGTAGCTCTTTGTGTGTGTGTGTGTGTGTGAGCTTGCGTGTGTGTACATGCACATTTGTGATGATTATGTAAGTGTATATTTAAATATTAGAATCTAATAAGTGAACTATGTTCTGCGGCATATTTATTGATGTGGCTCTACTTCTATTGTGTGGTAGTGGAAAACACAAAGGTTTTTTGGTTTTTCTACTGCCATCTGTCCTTGACATCATTAACCCTGAAGGATAAGAATCATTTTATCTTTACCTCTTAAGATATATTTACTGTTCTGCTCTTCCTGTAGTAGTGCTGGATATCTTGTGTATGCTTTTGTTTTTTGCTTTCATTGAATCATAGAATCATAGAATGGTTTGGGTTGGAAGGGACCTTAAAGATCATCTAGTTCCAACCCCCCTTGCCATAGGCAGGGACACCTTCCACTAGACCAGGGTGCTCAAAGCCCCATCCAACCTGGCCTTGAACACTTCCCCCTTGCTTGTTCTGACAGACACTGAATCATTAAACAGAGAGAGACAGAGGGAGAAAAAATGTTTTTCACAGGAATTCACATGCAAAGATGCAATTTCTGAAGGTTTGGGGTGTTTTGGTCAACTGTTTCTGGTTTTCTGTTAAGCAGCAAGTAACTGCCTTTTAACAGTATGAGTAAGGCTGATTATGTTCATAGGATGCTGTCCCAAACATGCCATGATATATGTTACTTAAACTGTGATCATGAGTACTTTCTCCAAAGGATGCAAAAGGTACTTAAAATTCTCTGTGTTTTCAGCCAGGGAAATGCTGATTCACACAGGATGTTTACACACCTTCATTTGGTGAAGTCTTTATGACTTCTTTTTTTTTTTTATGAGGGCTATATTAGAAAATAGTGTGAGAGACCCATTCTCTGTTACATAGGGAATAATGATCACAATTCTTCCCACTCCTAGGAAATCATTGGCATTTCTGGATTAAAGAGACATGCCTCTTGCTCACTGACCGATTTCATAAATCTATATACTATTGCTTCGCAGTAGCCTAGATTTCTCAGAAGCATTGGAAAAGCACCTCATTTAAGCCTCTTTTAGAAGATATGGGTTAGAGCATTCTCCTCAGAAGTAGGATTTGTAATTCACCAAACTGAAGAATTGTTTATATGTGTGCATTTCCTTTCTTAAGGAAGTGTTCCATCCACTAAAACATTACATAAAATCAGGAATTATTTCCTACTCCATTAGTATGATCTTAGCAGGTCTAATGTGCAAATTTATTCAGAGGAGAGCTTATTGTAAGAATCATAAAATCTTGAGGGAAAAACTTCTGTGCCAGAGTGTTTGCAGAGAAATGCAACAAGAGGTGCCATCAAAATGTTTTCTCATGAAAGCTGAAATACCTATATTGACTGAGATGACTAAGGAGATTCCCATTTGAACTGCTTTGGTAAAGTTAAGCACCAAAGAGAAACTTGGAGAACTTTTTGACATTTTGTGAGTAAGTGATGTCAGGAGCGTGGCTGCCTCCTCCAGCCTCCCTGGCCCAGGACTCTCCTGCCTGGCCACTGGAGCCCATCCTGGTGCCCATGATACCGGGGTTCCTGCCCAGGCCGAGGGACGTGGCTTCCCATTTGTAGGTTCAACCAGTAGCAAAGCCGAACATGCAGACACACTCTGAGGACACTGACACAGCCATGGCTGTGGCTACATAGATGGCCACAGACAAGGCACTGGCTTCAACAGGACCCACATAAAGGACTCAGATTTAATAAGAAGATATAAGAAGATAAGACTGCAGTGATCAAGCATAGGGCTCTGCAATACAAGTGTACTGACTGGGCCTATTTTACACATTACCAGCTCCTTTTATACCACTTTCTGTCTATCCCCACGCTTTGTTCCTCTCTGCTCTCCCTTCCCCTGCACTCCCCCCATGGGTCTGTACAGCTCTATCAATTCCTGCACCAACCATAGTCTGTGTCCCCCCTGGTTTACAGTCTTATCAGCTGCAAAGTCCAGGTTGATCTTCCTGGAAGTGAAACACATGGTTTCTGGATAGCCCATCAATGAGTGTGACTGGCGAGGTTTGTGTCTAGACATTGTCTCCATGTGTTTTGTCAGGTCTGTGTTTGGTATATTTTGTTTCTGCTTTCCCCCTTTTACCTTAGTTTCCCAATTGACGAGATCTCCCATCAGATAATCTCACTGCAATAAACATTCTCACGCTCCCACATGCCCTCATCAATTACTGTGACTGACCAGGTTTGGTTCTCATCACTGCCTCCCCTATCATTTATTAATTAGGTTTGGGTCCCTGTATGTTCTTGTTTACAGCTTCCTCCTTTTCTTATTATCCCTTGTTGCAGTGAAAAAGGCCCTTGACCAGACCTGACCTGAAAGGAGCAGACACTCTCCTTCCTAATACCCTAATAAGTTCCATTAAATGTGGGAAGATAGGACCCAACTTGGATTTAGGAATCTTGCTATGTAACTTAGATACAAAACACTCAGCCAGATCCCATTTTGTGGTTATAGCTTGAATCTGATTGTATTTCAGTGGTTTAGAACTGACATATAGCTCTGTTCCTCTGAGACAATAATACTTTGCATTTATAAAATGCCTTCCATCCAAAGATCTCAAAGGACTTTACTAGCAACAATAAAGCTTGAACTATTCAGTAACATCCTCTTTTCATTTTGGATATTGTTTTCTTACTCCTCTATCTCACTCAGGCTATTAAATTTATGTGTGTGATTTTATTTCCTTTACAAGCTGCATGAATCTTATCTACCTGACTTAAGAGTTTATTTCTCTTTTCAGTATTAACTTTAATTACATGGACACAAATGCACACATACAATCTAAAATACTACCTCACTCTACTTGACTCTTTCTGTCTTAAATCAATAACCTCAACTGGATAATAATAATAAAGAAAAGCAACCCAGAAGAAATATTACAGAAAATATAAAAAGAGTAAAAAGAGTGTCAGTGTGCCTGTTAAGACAAAGGAAAGGCAAAGGTAACCACACTGCTGACTACAGTCTAGCCAGGGGTAATAATCCCCATTTCATCAGGTACATTTAAAAAACTGTGTTTCACATTCCTCTAAAGCAGCTTTGCACATGTCAGAGCACAAATTAGTGAAGTCTAAATTTCAGCTCAAGGCTCCATGTGTCATTTAATAGCATACACTTGCTAACTGTAGCCAGAAAGCAGGCTTCCATCAGGGACCCTGAAACTCTTCATTTACATAAGAATGGGAAGTTAATTGTGCTACATATTCCGGCTTCCCCAAGGAATTCACTAAGCATGCTGAACTTGCTGAGAATATAACTTAACTGACATTTCTAGGAAATCAGGGAAATTCAACTTCAGAAACACCACCAACGGAAGTAAAATAAATTGTTTAATAGTAATTTGATTCAAAACTTTCTGGACTGTGTCTGGAATATCTACTGCACTCATTTCCGGAGTTACTTTCTAAATATAAGTAGTTATAGTATTTGTTACTTCCCTTTCCAGTGCAGGATCCTGAGCTGGTTTTGTTATTTGACGAGAGGATTTACACTTACATTTAGCACTGAGGAACTAAAAAAAGACAGGTAGGGTGACATTTTGCTCTCATATACTGTGACGTTCTGACAAATTATAGTCAATGTCTCAAACATTCGTTAAAGAATTTTGGTGGAAAAGATGCCTCTGTAAAAACACTGAGTTGTGTGAACAGGACAATGTGGCCGGAGGAGAGGGCCCCGCGGAGGGTGGGACCACACTTCTCCAAAGCCACAATTCCTCATCTTGAGTGACCATGAGAAGGAGCACAGCATATGCACTTGGAAGAGAGGTCCCCACAGAGGATGGGACTGTGCTTCTATCTTAAGCAGTCATGCCAGCAAGGAAAGAGAGGCAACTCCCCAATGAACCCCCGCCCCCCCCNCGAGTGCTCAGCGCGCATCCTCCAGAACTGGATCTCTACCCTGGCTGGACCAATGCTGGACCCAGGACTGGTGAAACCCTTTTCTTCTCTCTTTTTCTTTTCTTTCTGTCTCTTTCTGTCTTTCTTTCTTTCTCGCTCTTTTTCCTCTCTCTTTTCCACAGTCCCTACACCTCATCCTTTGAAACATACGCTGTTGACCAAGTCTGAGACTAGGAGTGGATCTAGCCACCCCTGGGCTCCTCTTTGAGGAGTCCAGAAAGCAAGGGGGTCTGCTCTGAACTTTGTGACTCAACGGGAGGGATCCTCTTCTGAAACAGTTTCATATTCCTTTTCCTACTTCTTTTCCTACACCTCCCTTCTCTCTTCAAACAGTGGCTTAATGACATGATGCAAGGTTCATATTGATAAATTCACTTGTACTTGGACCAGGTTAGCTAGGCTGAATAAATGTTGATTGTTGTTTGAACTCCCCTGATGTCATTTCACCTTAATTCTGACAAAGGAAATCCACAAACCTGAGTCGCTCCCACTTTGGGATGCGACAATATACACATTGTTGTGAGTAAGCAAGTACTCAGAGTATTTCTAAAAAAGTGCAAAAAATTATTCAAGACATTTTAGTCTTAAATAACTATTTGAATTAGCAGAATAAAAATGCTCTTATAGATAACATGCAATCTCCAGTAGTAGGTTGTAGCAATTCTTATAAAAAGGGTCGAATTGTGAAGGCACTGCTCTCACAAACCAGCCTACAAGGCTGTGGTCAATTGAAATAGCTAGACGAGATACCAGTGTAACAATTTTTTTCTCACAAAGGACTTTTTTTGTTTCTTACAAAACCTACTTTTTTTTCTTTGTGAATTTGTATTATACAGAAACAAAATATTTAATTGGGGGGAAGGGTGTGCTTATTAGTTACAGGGGTTTTACTTAATTCAAGAAACACTACATTTTTAGAGTTTTTAAGTTTTTGATTTTTTTTTCTGGATAATGGAGGAACTATGAAAGCATGTTATTAATGATCTATTCTGACAGAGACAAATGAAGAAGACAGTTGCTAACTCACCACATCATGTGAATTGTGGGATTGCAAGGATGAAGTCAAACCATTTGTTGTGGTTTAACCCCAGCTGGCAACTAAGCACCACACAACCACTCGCTCACTTTCCCCCACCCAGTGGGATGGGGGAGAGAATAGGAAAAAAAAGTAAAATTTGTGGGTTGAGATAAAGACAGTTTAATGGCACAGAAAATGAAGAAAATATAATTCTAATAATAATATAAAAGCATTAGAATATGCAAAGCAAGTGATGCACAATGCAATTGCTCACCACTTGCTGACTGATGCTCAGTCAGTCACCGAGCAGCGACCCACCCCTCCCAGCCAACTCCCCCCAGTTTATATAATGGGCATGACATCATATGGTATGGAATATCCCTTTGGCCACTTTTGGGTCAGTTGTCCTGGCTGTGTCCCCTCCCAGCTTCTTGTGCCCCTCCAGCCTTCTTGCTGGCTGGGCAGAATGAAAAGCTGAAAAGTCCTTAAATTAGTGTAAGCACTGCTCAGCAACAACTAAAAAATCACTGTGTTATCAACATTCTTCTCATCCTAAATCCAAAACATAACACTATACCAGCTACTAGAAAGAAAAGTAACTCTATCTCAGCCAAAATCAGGACACCATTGCACGTTGTCTTCATTTGCCAGTGTACAGGTAACTCGAGCTATTCAGCTGGCTCAGTACTAGCACATTTAAAAAGAGCATATTAGAGAAACTTGACCTTCAGTTCTAGATTTGATTGCATTTAAGCTGGGGATATCACAGGGGGTTATTAAGTCTATACTTTTTATTACAAAAAAACCCAACAAAACACCAAAACCCACATTCTCTAAAAAATAATAATATTAAAAAAAACCCTAAAAACTTATACTATAACATAATATGCATCATGTTTCCAAATAAGCTTTAAACAAACCTGTATTAAAATGGACACAAAAGGTAAATATAGTACTAGGAGAACAAAATTTCAAAATTATCATCCTTTCCAAGCTTTGCTCTAAATTTTGAATACATAAGTATTATTTGTTTAAGCCAATGGGCTTAAATACATCATCAATCCTTCAACATAGATGACATTATTTAAATTGTAAACTCAAATGCTAACTAAATGGCAGTAGCACTTTTGGAAGGTTGTTTCATTTTACTTTGTAGAAACAGTTAATGGTTACATCTAACCTCAGTTATTTGTACTGTGTAATAGACTGAAGTATTTCCTATGCTTGTTTAGTTTAAAATGGGTTTGGCAGTAGAAGTCAGACCCCAGTGGATCTGTTAGAAGCATGTGTGTCCAGTCAAGTACAATTCAATGCAGGTCCTGCCTCTCCGCAAAAAAAGCAATATATCCTTAGCAAATAAATGCCAGGATGATATGCCATGAATGCATTGCACATTATTTCCTAGTTAAATTCAAAGTAAAATTACTGCAAAGTAACGTTTATCACATCCTAGACCAGTTCATGTAAGTCATTGATAGCTAATGCATTTTTCTCTCATTGTGCTTATTTATATTTACACTATATCAAAAACATTTATATTTACATATATCAGAGTCTTTACCTATCATCATTTAACTTTATTTTATGTATGCTCATTCGCTGATGAAAGTTTCTAACCAGCTAGTTTTTCGTATGCAATACTATGAAAAAAATAGTAGCAATTTGTTACTGTTATTCAATGCAGTAATATTTGACTTTTTTTAACAACGGATGAGACATCAGCTTAAAACTATGTACTTCTTATGTTTATTTTTTGCAGAGACTATAATTCTTAATTTAGTTATCATCAGGAGACTTATAGTATTATAACTGTCATTATACAGGAGGTTTAGGCATTCATGATGTTAAATTGACTGAATGTTAATAACCCTATAATTTTGCACAAAAAAGGAAGATTTTTTTGCTGCAACTAATTGGTTTTATTGCCATTTTAACTGTGGGAATGTATGCACAAAAATGGGTGTGTGTGTACATAGTGAGTGAGGAAGAAAATAATATAATTATTCGTTTATTACCTAATTTTTCTGACTGTATTGTAACCAGACATGTCTTATAACCGAGTGCAGTTTCACACCACAGTATGCAAACAAACACAATAGTTCAATATAACAACAGTATTTATTGTAATATTTCATTTATGAACTAGAGCTTTTTGTGAAAAATCCTATGATGGTGATAAATCAAGTGTACCATGTACGTTTTAATATTTCAAATATATTCACAACTTATATCTATAAGCCTAAACGGGCAGCTGCAGTAATATCCTTAATTTAGGGAGCACGGGATATGAATTGAAGGATAGTAAAAGGACAACATTCAATACAATTCTGAAAAGGTCAGAAGGGAAATAAACAGCACAATAGCAATAAATAACACAGGCAAAATTAGACTGCCTGCAATGCCAGTTGACTAGCATGAACAATATTAAGTGGCATAACAGAGGGAAGTCCTATCAAGCCTTTTCACCAAAGTTTAAAGCCAGAAATTAAGATGGGTAGCCACAGTGTTTGGCATCAGTAAACAACTCTGAGAAAACAGGTATCTCATAAACTTGCTAAAAGGAAGGTAACCAATGAGTTACAGTATTGCCAGGCTGTCAACTTTATAGGAATGATACAATAGGGTTTACAGTTTAGGGAGTGGCACTGTATGCAAAGGATTGTATAAAGTGGAACAGCACAAAAATATTACAGGAAAAGAGAAGCTCTTCAAAATCTTTGTAGGTGGCATTCATAAATAAAGTGGAGTATTAGGACTGGGCTATCAACACCCTTAGCAGGGGGATGATTATGCTCAGGAAATGTTAAATGAGATTAGAGAAACTGAAAAATTAGGATAGGCAGAAACAGTAGGAGTCCTAGCTAGACACACGTAGGTTGGATTAATACCTTGCCAGCTGTCCTGATCCAATGTCAGGGAAGGTTTTGATATGATCCCAACACCGAGATTAAGACACAAACAAGGTCAAATGCCATATACCCAAAAGAGCGTTTATTATCAAAAGTATGAAAAGTAGAAAATAGTAGTGATAGGATAGAATGGAAGAAAAAGGCAGAAATCAAGCAAGCAGTAGGGATAGAGTTGCAAGAATAGCCACCACCATGGATCCAGCAGCGTTCTGTTGGTCCTCAGTCTTCAATACTTTGGTGGTGAGTTGTTATGGGTTTGTGTGGCGTGGGGTTTTTTTTGGTAGCAGGGGAGGGGGCTGCAGGGGTGGCTCCTGTGAGAAGCTGCTGGAAGCTCCCTTGGCTCCAAGTCGGACCTGCCTCTAGCCCAGGCCGAGCCCATCAGTGATAGTGAGAACGCCTCTGGGAGAACAGATTTAAGAAGGGGAACTTGGAGGGAGTGGGGGGTTGGAATGTGAGAGGAACCCCTCTGCAGATCCCAAGGTCTGTGAAGGAGGGGAGGAGGGGGCGCCTGAGGAGGCTGATGGCCCTGCAGCCCGTGGTGAGACAGCAGCTGTCCCCCTGCAGCCCAGGGAGGGGAGCGGTGGAGCGGAGGTCCCCCAAGATGGCGGTAACTCCATGGAAAAAAACGCGAAGGAGCAGTGTGTAACTGAAGAGCTGCAGCCCGCAGAAAGGACCCGCGCCAGGGAAGTTCGGGAAGAACTGCAGCCTGCAGAAAGGACTCCCGTTGGAGAAGTTGGTGAAGGACTGTCTCCCGTGGGAGGGACCTCCCGGTGGAGCAGGGGACGAGTGAGGAATCTTCCCCCTGAGGAGGAAGGAGAGGCAGAGACAAGGTGTGGCGAGCTGACCCCAAGACCCCTCCCCTGTTCCCCTGTGCTGCCGGGGGGAGGAGGGAGAGAGAACCAGGAATGGAGTAGAGCCAGGAAGGCAGGAGGGGTGGGGGGAAGGTATTCTGAGGTTTGGGTTTAGTTCCTAATATCCTTGTTTTGATTTGATTGGTAGTAAATGAAATTGATTTTGTTTCTTCCCCAAGTTGAGCCTGTCTTTTGCCCGTGACTATGAGTGGGGAGTGATCCCTCCCAGTCCTTGTCTCGATCCTGCGAGCCTGCCTTTGTATTTTCTCCTCATCCCACCGTGACCGCGGGAGGGGGTGGGAAGTGAGCGAGTGGCTGCGTGGTGCTTTGTTATTGGCTGAGCTGAAACCAAAACCACGACATGCGTGCACACCACGTGTTGTCTCCACAGTTTTTTATAGGGCAGACTATGGTCTGGTGCACGCACATACATACTGTTCATGCACTGTCCACGTGCTGCAGGTTTCGTCTACCACACAACCTTGACCTTTTCATGATTAACACCAGAAACCAGTAGTTATCTCAAAGACTACAGTTTCCATGACAATGGTAGTCTTCACATTCCTCCATGCTTTGCCGGCTCCAGCCCGGTCTCCTCCCCGGATGCTTCAGTGGCCTTATCGGCCAGATGAGTATCTTGCTTAAACAAGCCATTCCAGAGACAAACAGCATGAGATAAACGGTTCAGTCTCTCACAGCAGGCAATCTTTGAGATAAATGCCAACTCAGTCTCTCATACCAGCATGAGACACAGAGATAAAAGTTTTGGAGGAAACAAATGGCTGCTTTCTAGAACTAGTCTTAGAACCCACAAGTAAAGATACCAATATGATCTGGTCTTGGATTATAACATACAGGATTCAGTCCAAATGTTCTTAGTGAAATAGTAATGTAACAGCAAACACAACAAAATTAACCTCAAAATTGTAGCAAGAGAAAGTAGGCAAAATAAATTGAGGAGTTTATACTTAATTTCAAGAAAGGGAACTACATGAAAATTAGGAAGGAAAAATAAAACCACAATGATTTCAAAGGACCAGTCTAAATAGCAAGAGGTCTACAAGGAGCCAACAGGCTGTTTTTATAAACCAGGTAAAAAAATGTACCACAACTCAAGAAAAAAGTGGAACCTCCTGCTCCCCCCTCCCCAGAGCAACACCTATCCCATAAATAAAAGTCCTTACACTGGCAGAAGAAGGTGTGCCCAGCACATTCCTACACAGTACATGTCCTGGCACTTTTGAGGAGTATCTGTGGGGAGATGTGGATGGATGTGAAAGGTGTGAAATTGGTGGCAGATGAAAAGCATTATCCCCCTTCCACTTGCTGGTAACTCAGGAATCATGTAGATATCCAGTGCAGCTGTAAACAGAAAAAGTCCAGGATTTTCTTCTGTAGATAACCAGGACTTTCAGGTGTCCAAAAGCTGTCAGCCTTTTTGAGGAGTGGTCAAAGGCTATTGAACTAGCATTGACAAATGGAGAAATCTAGTGGTTGGGTAATGGTGTACAGAGTGCCATGATCAACTGGGAATAGGACATAAATGCCTCAGTCCAAAAACCATGAGTGTATCAAGGAGGCATCATTAATTAAGTTATTATTTCCAGCTTTCTTTCCCCTGTATCATGGGGCTGCTATCACAACCATCCCTCCACTCTTCCCAATACCTGTAGGAAGGTCTTGGAAAGGTGAGGTGGCAATCAGAAGGCAACAGATGCCATGACACTTGGGCTGGAGGAAAAAAAAGAAAACTTCAGATGGAGGGGACAACACTGGGATGACTGTGCTGGTTGAAGCTGCAATCGTCTGGGTGCACACACTGAGCACTGTACTCTTAGAACAAAAGGGAAGAAAAGCCTTTGTCCGAGGCCGGGGGCTGATGGCCAAGGCTTTGGTTTGTTTTTCAGTATGGCTTCTCTTCTTGGCATTTCTGTCAGGTGAGGAGTTGGTGGTGAGTTGCCAGGTCATGGCAGTGGAGTCTTCTCTTGTACTGCTTACAATGGGAGAGAGACTATAAGAGGCACAGGGGTCAAATACCTTCTTCCCTTAGATACTCATCTACTTCTACGTGCATAAGATTGTAGTAGTATGTTTCTAAAAGCAGANTTTTTTTTTTTTTTTTTTTTTTTTTGGTCATAATCCTGAAGACTCTGGGAATGGAGCAATTCCTGGAGGGAGAAGCACTCTAGGAAAAAGGTGGGATGGAGGGCATTCCTGTGGGAGGGAGGGCATTCCTGTGGTCTGACCCAGTAGAATAGATCTTGCATTCTTAGGTGATACTTGAAGGAAGAGAGAGATACAAAGAGCTGGCACTGAAAAAAACAAAGGGAAGGACTTTGGGTGCTAGTTGAGAATGAAGTTATTAAAACCAAAACCAAATAGAAAACAGTTGAGATATATTTTTTTTAACCCAGAACTATGAGCCTTATTGAAATGAGGCTATATATATATTGTAATATACTGCCAGTTTTGATTCATATAGAAGAAGGAATTACTGGAAAAATCTCGGTATTTGAAAAAATAATAATAAGATTTTTGATCATTCAGGCTGAATTAAGGCAAAAAATATAGTATGAGAACAAGGTAAGCTCAAAATATAGAACAGCGCATCTACTCGTAAAGTATACGTGGAAGTTATTGAAAACTTCCTGAACTTGTCTTTGATAAGGTGTGGATAGCTGCAACACTGCCTATTCCATTCTTATTTCTACTTATATTTAGTATATCATATTTAGGTATAGACATAGTTGATCCTTCCTTAGGTAGGAAAGTCACTTTGCTGTCTTCCAACATCTTCAGTAAAATCTAACCCCTGGACACTAAGCCAGACACTTCAAAATAGAAACTGTAAAACATTGAAGCACTGTTCCATATCACAAGATAAAATTACAATATATTTCTGTGAGTGTGAAATTATGAGGTTTAATCAGTTTTATGTTTTATGCATTATATACTTGTGTGGATTGTCCGGCTCATAGTTCACAAACTTGTTTCACTATGTCTAGTGCACACAGGCGACTCATGAGGGGTTACAAAAGTGACCCAGCCTTGGATTGCCTTGAGGCTCCATCTCTCTGGAGACACAACTCAGGGAGAGCTTTGTAGACAGTTTAGCCCTGGATTGCCAGATAAACCCTAAACTAAACAGGGCAGTGGCTGCACCATTCCAAGAACCAAAACCTGAACTGAACCTTGAAATCCCTTAAAAAGTAATATGCCCTGAGTCTCAATCCAACCACT
>VYZV01026523.1:46399-67810 GCA_013401275.1 Pandion haliaetus | reverse complement strand
TCTAATTTATAATTGAAATGTAATTAATTTATATTACTGTAAGCACCTGTGTAAACAATGACAATTACTCATTCAGATAAAATGAATGCAAATTTGTTTTACAAAACGATGTAAACCATCAGACTGCACGGTTGTACTGGAAAAGACTGAAGAAAGATTCCAAATAGATTTCATCAGAAAATTTCAGACTCTCTTCAGTGAAGAATCATTTAATAAGATGCCAATTGTGCAGGAAATCAGGTAACAGAAAAATTGAATGCCACTTCATGTTTGAGATAGACTTTTAACTAAATGAACAAATAATGATGATGCATCTGTAGAAATGCTATGTTGAAACACAGAGCTTAACGTGTAAATTACAGAACTATTTTATTATCATGAATTTGTTCAAGGAAATAAGGCAGGGTGGGGGGAAGCATTAGAGTGATTACTCCAGAGATAAAACCTAGGTCTTATTTTGGAATAAAGACATTCATGTTAATGATAACACAACCATGAATGCTATAGAAAAAGTTGACATATTAAAGAAGAGGAGAAAGAGAGAAAGAGAATATTTCCATTTTTTTAAATTGGATTTGAAATGACACTTCATTATGTAAGAGTTTTTAACAAATTTGAAATGCCAAACTACAGAGACGAGACAAAAAGGTGTGATGAAGCATACTTTGTTGTTTTATTCCCTTAGCTATTTAGTGGTTCCATTTTTGTCACAACGTAACTGCAGTATTTGTTTTACTTATATTGCACAGAAAATAATGACTGTCTTCTATTTTGTTTTCAGCTAGAATAAGCATATTGTGCATGTTTTCTATTGTTTACAAAAAAAGCACTATTTTGAATTCTGACATAAGTATATTAGTCTTTTAAGTTCATTATTATTTGATAGAAAATGGGTGTATACATTTGTATGTATTTGTGTAATACATTCCTCTTTCAGGTTGTTTCTAAGAAACAGTGAAAACTAAAATGATGGGACAGACGAAGAAGAATTAGGAACCTAAATTTTGATGTTTACATCTTATATGCAAATAGTGAAGATGTTTTTTCAATGCTGGTTGCACTTGGAGGCACTTTTTGTAGCTAACTTTTGCTATGACACTTCCTTCTTAAGAGACAGTATGACCTCAGTCTTCAGCCTGGAACTGACACCCTGTTTTCCTATCAGGTTTTTTGGCCATAATAGAGTAAGTGAAATGGGACCAGACACTCATCTCCCAAAAGCAGTTATGAAAGAAATTAACCATTATTTGTGTTACATGTAATAAAATCAATACTGTTAGCTTTTGACAGGTATGCTCTGAAAGATCTGAGTCTCCATTTGATTTTAATATATGAACATTTATCTTATAGAATTTATATGGCCTTAGATGTGACTAAAGATACTTTATCATTGAGGAGATATATTCACTAAAATACTTCCACTATTTACTTTTTATTTTACTTTTTTGTAAACCATATTTTTAGATAGGTAATGAAATTTCCGATGTTTTAAAGATTAATGGACAGTTTAATGAGTCAGCATCACAGATTACATGTATATGTTCTCTCTAAGCTACACTGATGAAAACACACACTTTAAGCAAAGTGTGATTTCTCTCTCTTCATTTATATTTATTTTTTCAAACATGGGACTGTGAATTCTCTTACTGCAAACTCCATTTTTTAAGAATTCATACAAATCTTATGGAAAAGTCTGATCGCTAAATATTCTACAAAATGAAAGAAATAATGAAAAAAGTAAATTAAAGAAGTCAGCAGCTATATTGCAAAATTATGCCTTTAATGTTTAATTTTCTTCTGTTTGAGATATAGATATTCCCATAGAAATACAGAAAAAATAACATATAAAATAGGGGAAAAAACCATTGGTAGACAGCTTGCTAACAATGTAATGTAAATTGTTTGGGTGAAAACACACTTTAATATGAAAATAAGCTTAGGAGAATTCTCTTGCTGCACTGGTTGATGGATTATAAGAATACGTACAACCTACATGGGGAGTACTATTCGTGCTGTGCCACTCCATACAAAATTAATATCATTGTTGTGTTTCCATGCCACTTACATTTTTCAAATACCTGCTGGGAATTAGAAAGGATAAGCATATCTTCAATAAGAATGTTTTCCTATTAGGTAACATTTGCTTTGGTCAGAAATTTATTTCAGTAACTGTATTTCTTCCCCTTTTTACAGTCAGTGGCTTCAGAAACAACAAAGACAGGATTTTTCTGACCAGGCTAATAGGATAAATAGTTCTGAATTTACATATTTCAGTAAATTAAAAGCATCACAAATATCAAAACCATCTGAGTAAGAAGTGGAGTCACCTCAAAAGAAACTTTTATACTTTTTTTTTTTTTTTTACTTGGCAAACAATTAGGAGATCTTATTTCCTGGGTATTTTTTGAGGAGAGAGGTTTAATTATGATTATACAAATTATGAGGGTTCAAACTGATAAACAAAAAGAGAAGAAAAAACCTGACAGTTAACTAAGCTACAGCATCTGCCCTGTTACATATTTGTGACTACCTGAAATCCTGGGTTGCAAACAGCTTTTGAGAAACCCTAAATAATGTAGAATACTAACAAGACTGAGGTCAACCCTTGTCTTCACATAGTTTATTCTTTCTACCATGATTTGAGCCTTTTCAGGGCATCCATGTTTTCTGTCCATCTTACAAACTTCACAGAACCATCTTACAGACCTCACAGAACCATCTTACAGACTTCACAGAAGAGTCCATGAATTTAAACGATGCAGTACTGAAGCACATTATACTGTTTTTATCATTGCTTCCTCCCTTGGATTTTGGTTGGGAGAGTCCCACCAGAAGAGGGAGGACTCTGTTTCTAGCTGATTATTTCAACCTAAATACATTGCACATTTAATGTATTTGAGACTGTTAATGAAAAACAGCTCTATAGTCCCATCTCAATCAGCTAATTTCACTTATGTTAGTTACTACCTTCTATGGAATGACACACATAAACAGAGAAAAAAATCCATTCTGAAATACTACCCTAGAATCAAGTTATACTCCCTTCCCAACTTGTTATGTTGAAAATTTTGTTATGGGCAAAAAGACAACACAACTTATGGTTCCAATAATTTATTCCTAATGCAATTAAAGCAAAAAATACTGCTAGTTCAGTTAAAAGGAAAGTTATACATCAGAACTCCATAATCTTCCATTAAAATAAAAAAGAGGGAATTAATAATGCAATTAGAATTGTAATGTACAGGCTGTGCTATCTTAATGCTGCTCCACTTTTCTGACTTTCTTTTTAGTCCTTCCAATTTTTGAAGGATCCCTCAGCAGTCTTTCTTAGCCAAAGGGGAGGAGAGAAGGCTTCACAGCTGGATGTTAACCCCCCAAGTTCCTGGCAAGACAACATCAATGCTGATGGTATCAATGTCTTCCCCTTCTGGTTTCTTCAGTTTTCAGTTCACGTGCGGTTATTCTTTCATCATTGCTTGTCAGTTTGTCAGCTTCTCTCCCCATGGCTTAGCAGTTCTATATTATGTTACAGTTTTTTTGCTTACTTAGGTGTCCTGGTTTCAGCTGGGATAGAGTTAATTGTCTTCCTAGTAGCTGGTACAGTGCTACGTTTTTGAGCTAGGTATGAGAAGAATGTTGATAACACACTGATGTTTTCAGTTGTTGCCAAGTAATGTTTAGTCTAAAGTCAAGGAGTTTTCAGCTTCTGATGCCCAGCCAGCAAGAAGGCTGGAGGGGCACGAGAAGTTGGGAGGGGACGCAGCCAGGACAACTGACCCAAAAGTGGCCAAAGGGTATTCCATACCCTGTGATGTCACATCTAGTATATAAACTGGGGGGAGTGGGGGTGGGAGGATCGCTGCTTGGGGACTAACTGGGCATTGCTCGGCAAGTGGTGAGCAATTGCATTGTCCGTCACTTGTATATTCCAATCCTTTTATTATCACTGCCGCTACATTATTAGTGTTACCATTATCATTATTAGTTTCTCCTTTTCTGTTGTATTAAACCGTTCTTATCTCAACCCATGAGTTTTACTTCTTTTCCTGATTCTCTCCCCCATCCCACTGGGTGGGGGGGAAGTGAGTGAGCAGCTGTGTGGTGCTTAGTTGCTGGCTGGGTTTAAACCACGACGTCAGGGTTGTTTCCTGGACTTAGTAAGTCTCAGATTTACTGCCTGTGGTATGTATGAGCATTAGATCACACATTTACGAAAAGAAATTCTCAGCAAGTTCAAAAAAAGTTCCAGCAAATTCAAGGCTTGGCAGTAACAAACAAGGCCTGAGTAATCAACTACTTATTGTCATACCTTACTATTCCTTAGTGGTTATGATTCACATCAAGGAAACAGATAATGATGATCTACTTTATTACAGCCTCCAGTCTTTGCCAAATGAGTTTACACACTTAAGAGCATATTAGATAATGCCTTCTGTCATACCAGCACTCTGAGGAGTTTAAGAATGGCTTAAGGGGTGTGGAGGAAGGCAAATATGACTGTAGTTTTGTCTTTAAATAGCAACAATTTTCAGTGCTCTTTAGTGCCTGACTTCAAGCAGGATTTTTCTGTAGCAGGCAAAGTTTATGCATGAATGATATGCTGTTGGCATAACAGTGATTTCTTATTGTATATCTGTTCTATGACTTAACTGAAGCCAAGTACATAAGGCTACTGTGTTCTCTGGGTCTTGGAACGGCCACACCATCACAGGCTGTGGAAATGAAACCTAGCAATATTTACAGTCATCAGATTATGGATTCAAAAAAATATATGTTTGGAATATACTTTTTTTTGCATTATTTATTCTCTATTTAGGCTGAATTCCAGCAAACTATTTTTGGTTTCTCCAATTTGTTCCATTGTTCCTTATACCAAATCATGTTAATGGCCATGGTCATAAGTAGTTCATTCTTAGTCTCATCCTTATTTGAATGTCTCCTTTTTTTTTTTTTTTAAAAATCTTCTCCCAATCAGAACCTTTGCATATGTATATAAAGCTTTTCATATAGTTAGATTTTCAGTTTCTGGAGTAATTTAACATATAGGACTGTCTACCTTTATGAGTCATCACAGGAGTGAGATTCTGGAATAGTGCAAAATAAAAACCAAGTTTTAATACAAATTCAGATAACTCTATGAGAGTGAACATTTGAATTTGTTAATTAGGCAGCATGAAGTGGTGTATCTCCTCCCTAAATGTGGGGTAAACTTATTCTCCTCCGCAGAGCAGGCAGTGAGTGTACTGTTTTGCATCTAAAATGGCCCTCATGTTTAGGAATATAATTTATTCATTTTGTGTAAATAGGTATTTCTCAGTGACTCAGCTCTGGAATTCAATTCATAAGTGAATTTCATTGTACCTAAAAAGACAATCTGAGAACAATATAGTTTATTTAAAACAATCTTTAGGAAAAATATAATTACGTTTATCTAAACTAGATGCAAAAGAAAGTAGTAGTAAATCACGCAGGATTTTATATTTGGTTTGATTGAAACATTATATTGCATGTAATCATTGTAAATGTTTTTAATGATACTAGCTTTTATATTATGCTTATCAAAAGATTTTGATGCCATCAGCCATTAAGAATTCATGTATAATTAATTTTCTAAGAAAGTAGGTACATTCCCTAAGTATTTCACAAACATGAACGTAAAAGCATTCTAAATAACACCGTTATCTGTGTATTCTGCAAATGAATGGCCCTAGTCGAAACTGCTATGTCACAAGTTGGCTTTACTATTTTGCCTCAAGTTCTTACACGTGACTAATAATTTGAGAACAAGCCAGTGCAAAGGGAATGTCTGTATTCCTTTGTTTGGATTAAGTTATAAGATATTGCCAGCACCTTCCTGCCTTGGCTCTACATACTCTGAGACCAGAAATTATGGGAATTATGTAAAGTATATCTACATATGGTTTTCAGCTGCTTGTTATGAAGGGTGACTATGATTCTATGTGAATACTGTGAACTCTTCAGTGCTGGAATACCAGCATTGAATTGAATATCATTCTTTTACGATTAGTGTTAATTCAAACCTAAAGGAGAAGAACTGAAATGTCTGATGGTCACTGAGATCTTGGGTAATTTATAAGGACTGTGCACCACAAAGGAATGCTCCACTTCAGGTAAAGGTCTGTAATAACTCCTACAGACTTTAGACTCTTCATCTTCTAGAATTAGAAAAAGCTTTTCTCTTACCATGGATACTCTTATTTTTTTTCCAACTGCAGATAGAAGGACATGTATACATACATACACATGTGAACACACACACACACATAATCTGCTGGAGAAAGCACTGTATCAATTTGTATAACTGAAAGAGGATTGACTGAGGATTTGATAGGGTAGAAGACTTAGGTCAGAGTCTAAGATCGGCAGTTCCCTCCATCATTACATAAGGAGATACCACAAAGAAAAAAAGAAAAGAACCAATAGCGTGAAATTATAGAAGAGTGACCTTCACTATATGACAAGTGTAAAAAGAAGAAAAAAAAAAAAAAAGGAAAAGCTGGTCTTATGTCCTTTTGAGAGACTATGATCAATGAGGTATTTTTCAGACAAAGGTCCAGATTTATGTTTGTCATAATCAAATTGCTTTTAAGATCCTCCTATGATAAATTTGTACAGCAAAATCTAGAAAGACTTCGTAGATCTCAGAAGTGCTTCATTTTCGTACCCATAATGGAATCTTAGCTACTGGGAATTGTTGATAACTTTATGTTAATTTGCAATATGTTCCTCAATATTTTTTCCAATGCTAGTGACTGCTAAAATGAAAATTAACATACAATATTTAAAGTTCAGTATAAAATTCGCTATGTGCTTCCTGATAGTTTATATAATTTTTTTTTTTTTAGAAAATATGACTACTAGCCATAATTTCTGTGTATTAGTTTTCTGTGTATTAACTGTGTAGTAGTTCTCACTTTTTATTGGATAGGTTTAATTTAAGCACACAATGCTTAGCCTGATTTTTCTCAGAATGAAAGTACCCTAGTATTTCTAGTGCAGCCACCTCATTTGCTTACCTATGCTGATTTTGAAATTTATCTATAATTCATGTTAGGCTCTACTACATTACAGTTATTATTAAGGCTAATGTTATGATCATAACTGTTTGTATTTGGGTGAACTGAACAACTCGCACAATACTTGCCAAGAATTTAGAATAAAAATTAATGCTTTGTAGATCAGACATAATTAAATTCTTCTTGTTCTTCATACGATAATTAAAATTGTGTAATGAAAGCTAAAATCACTTCATTCTTCCTCAGTTCTACCAAGCACATATTTTTTCTGCAACAGTCTTACTGATCCAAACTCTTGAATTTGTACCCGGACTTCAGTATAGACATGCATTAAAGCCAACATGAAGAACCATGCAAGCAAATTTTTAAATTGCAGGAAAAGTCAAGATGGAATTTAGGAAACAAAAAAACCAAACCAACAACAACTTTAAAATATTTATGAATAGGCACACATTGTGACTGGTATTGTTGAAACCCAGTGGGATAAGAGTGTTAATGGAATATTGAGATTACTGGTTAAAATTCCAAAGTAAGGAAAAAGCACAAAGGGAAAATACATTGTGTTAGGGAGAAAAAAAATGGGTGCAATTTTCAATACATATCAAAATACACAAATTTTAAACTATTTGGGTTCCTACTATGTAAACATAGAATCATAGAATCATTTAGGTTAGAAAAGACCTTTAAGATCACCGAGGCCAACCATCAACCATGCCCACTAAAACATGTCCTGAAGTGCCTTGTCTACATGCTTTTTGAATACCTCCAGGGACGATGACTCAACCACTTCCCTGGGAAGACTGTTCCAATGCCTAACAACCCTTTCAGGAAAGAAAATTTTCCTAATATCCAATCTAAACCTCCCCTGATGCAACTTGAGGCCATTTCCCCTCATTCTATCACTAGTTACTTGATAGAACGAGAGGCTGGCTGGGCCTGATCCCCTGGTTGTCGTGCACCTGCCGTGTGAGTGCACTCAAGATGAACTGCTCTATAGTCTTCCCCGGTACCAAGGTCAGGCTGACAGGCCTGTAGTTCCCCAGATCCTCCCTCTGACCCTTCTTGTAAATGGGCATCACATTGTACATAAAGGCACTATGTACATAAAGTCTGAACGTCTCATTATTCTCAGTTCAGTCAATGGTTTCAATATTTACAGAGAGCTAATCCATTTAATATCCTATCACATTGGCACATTTTCAGTGATGCCCACTGACAGGACAAGAGGCAAAGAGCACAAATTGGAACAGAGGATGTTCAGCCTGAACATCAGGAAATGGGTTTTTCACTGTGAGGGTGATGGAGCACTGGCAGAGGTTACTCGGGAAAGTTGTGGATCTGCCTCCTTGGAGATATTCAAAAGCCATCTGGACAAGGTCCTGGGCAGCCGGCTCTAGGTAGCCCTGCTTGAGCAGAGGGGTTAGACAAGATGATCTCCAGAGGTCCCTTCCGACCTCAACCATTCTTTGATTCTGTGAATAATATATTAGTGTAAGTAAATGACAGTTGGTCATTATTTAAATTTTTTAATTACACTTTTTGACTTTGAACCACAAATTCTCTTAAGGTCTTTCCTATAAATCTAAATCCCTTACTTCATTTAACCAGTCTTACTGTTTATTTTTGACATAATTATCTCAATTTCCTTTTTATTTTCAACATCTTCAAGGGACCATAGACACTAAGATACTGTGTAATCACAGATAACTATGTTACAAATGCTACTTTTCAGTCTACAGGTATGGTCATTGTTGCCTCCTTGTTCCCCTTTTCCCTAGCAGAACACAAGCAATAATGACGACACTAAACATTTTGGTTCAAAATATTTAAAAAACCCAAACCTAAAAAACTATGATGTGCTGCTGGAATACTGCAAAAGAGATAAGGTTTTACCCAGTGTTCTTTATCTCTGTATAATGGCTAGGAATTTTTAAGTTGAAAATGTTTGGATGGAATAGGAAGTCAGCTATGTATTGTGGTATGGAGAATACAAAAAAAAAAAAAAAATCCTACAAACACCTAACAGTCTTGTCATACTGTGGAAGGATGTGTGTGTATATACAGAAAATAAATTTTTAAATATAAAAAAATAAAGTATTCTTTACAGGATCACAATGGAGTTGCACGTCTATGTGATACTGAAGAGGTTGGCACTTCTGAGGGAGGAAACAACCGGGTCATTCATATTTATTAAAACTAAGGGGTTTTACCTAACTGAATTACATTTAGGTCTTGCGTCTTAGAATATTATCCTGTCGTTATTCACGTGAAGTGTCACTTTCTTCCATGAGTACCAAAATCTCAGTCTGAGTAAAGGTGCCCATCTAGGTCCTCCTCCTACTTTTTTGTATAAATTTCTGCTTTATGTCTTAATGCTTGTGTTGAGGGTTCATTATCATTATTTGTTTTCACTTTTTTATATAAACATATTCTCTAAAACACTTTTTTTTTTTTTTAACCTATGTCATAGGCATCTAATATAGGCTTTTCATTTCAAAGGTAACAGAACTGATCACTTCCTAGTTAATTTCACATGCCTAATGCCACAATATGCTTACTTCTTTTCACAGCATAAATTCTAATGTCCTGCAATTTCCAAGGCCTTTTCAATATGTTATATCATATGCATGTGTCAAGCTCCAGCAGCTGTTTTTACCCATAAACCAAAACAAAGATGGTAACATAAGTAAATAAACTTAATGTCATCCCATTTCAAAGTGTCATTAACAGCTTATAATTTATTTTGATTGTTGATGTGCTTTCTTTAGAATATCAGAAATTATGGATTTTCCAATGAAGAGGCTTCTTAGAATAAAAAAATCTATTGAAGACAGAGATGTTTTAGGATTCTTTTTGTTTATCATAATTAATTCTTGACTTGTACTTTGGCAATGACTGAAAAATGAGTTAATGCATTCAGGTATACTTTTCAGTACTGTCTTGAGGCAGGACCTAGTGGCATTCTTACCACTCATTTAACAGCTTTCTGAATGACAAGCAGGAGATTACTTGCTGGGGCAACTCTGCCTTTAGTCAACTTTGAATTATTTTTAAATTTGACCATGAAAATATCTTCAGAAGTACTTGTAGTGGGATGATCCTGGCTGGATGGCAGGTGCCCACCAAAGCTGCTCTATCACTCCCCCTCCTCAGCTGGACAGGAGAGAGAAAACGTAACTGAAGGTTAGTGGTTCAA
Organism: Pandion haliaetus; assembly: GCA_013401275.1. NCBI lineage: Eukaryota > Metazoa > Chordata > Aves > Accipitriformes > Pandionidae > Pandion > Pandion haliaetus. The sequence continues at coordinate 57,577 of VYZV01026523.1, read as the reverse complement.
GATAAGGACAGGGAGAGATCACTCACCAATTACCCTCATAGGCAAAACAGACTCGACTTGGTGAAATTCGTTTCATTTATTACCCATCAAATCAGAGTAGGGTAATGAGAAATAAAATCAAATCTTAAAACACCTTCCCCCCACCCCGCCCTCCTTCCTAGGCACAAATTCACTCCCGAATTCTCTACCTCCTCCCCTGATGGTGGCACAGGGGGATGGGGAATGGGGGTTTGCGGTCAGTTCATCACACGTTGTTTCTGCCGCTCCTTCCTCCTCAAGGGGAGGACTCCTCACACTCTTCCCCTGCTCCAGCGTGGTGTTACTTACATGGGAGACAGTCCTCCATGAACTTCTCCAATATGAGTACTTCCCACAGGCTACTGTTCTTCACAAACTACTCCAGCATGGGTACTTTCCATGGGGTGCAGTGCTTCAGGAACAGCCTGCTCCACTGCAGGTCCCCGCAGGGTCACAAGTCCTGCCAGAAAACCCTGCTCCAGCGTGGGCTCCTCTCTCCACAGGTCCACAGGTCCCACGGGGTCACAGCCTCATTCGGACACATCCACCTGCTGTGGCATGGGGTCATCCCTGGGCTGCAGGTGGATATCTGTTCCACCGTGGACCTCCATGGACTGCAGGGGGACAGCCTGCCTCACCATGGTCTTCCCCACGGCCTGCAGGGGAATCTCTGCTCCGGTGCCTGGAGCACCTCCTCCCCCTCCTTCTTCACTGACCTTGGTGTCTGCAGAGTTGTTTCTCTCACATGTTCTCACTCCTCTCTCCGGCTGAAGTTGCTGTTGTGCAGCTTTTTTCCCCCTTCTTAAATCTGTTCTCCCAGAGGTGCTAGCACTGTCATTGATGGCCTCAGCCTTGGACAGTGGCAGGTCCGTCTTGGAGCCTGCTGGCATTGGCTCTGTTGGACACAGGGGAAGGTTCTAACAGATTCTCACAGAAGCCACCCCCACAGTTCCCCTGCTACCAAACCCTTGCCATGCAAACACAGTACAGTACTACACCTTATGTTTTTGGAATGATTACATTCTCTGCGAAGCTTACAAAATGGAGAAAGGCTCCAGACTCATACAAAGTTCACATGCCTGACTATCTTCTTGTAATTCTCCCTATAATCTTACAGAATATTTATTACTTCTAAGCTAAAGTATGTTAGCACTACAGTTCCTGTTTCTATGCTTCTGTACAGTATACTTTATATGCTGTCTAAAAAGAAACAAATTTAATTGGAAATTGGGTATTTTAAAATGTGGAAGGTTACATAATACTCATGTGAATGTAAGGTGACTTCTGCAAAATAGAAAAAGAAATACATCTTCTTATACTTTCCAAAGATATGAATAAATATATTTTAAGTATGTTTATTAAGAACATGATATATAAAACTATAGGACTGTGAAAATAGACAGGAAAAAATGCTTCTGACTTCAACAGAGTTGTGATCTTCTATTTTTACAGAAATTTCAGTGTGATATAGACAAGACTGTACAGGCTATAAAGGTAGATAAAATGTTAAAATTTTGTACACTATATTTTGATCTGTAAAGTACTGTTGAGGTAATATACAAAGTGTAAGTATGTGCAAAGATCATTCTATGCTATGCTGACATAGCAAAAAACTACTTAGCTCATGGATCCCTACTACCACCTACTAATCCATTGACATTTATTCTAGTGTAAATGTCTGTCGTGTTTTCAGGTCAGGTCAGCCGGTAACAAAGCACCACGAAGCCGCTCACTCACCCCCCACCCCCTCGCCTGGCCACGTTGGGAAGAGGAGAAAATACAAAGGCAGGCTTGTGGGTCGAGACAAGGACTGGGAGGGATCACTCCCCACTTATGGTCACGGGCAAAAGACAGGCTCAACTTAGGGAAGAAACAAAATCAATTTAATTTACTACAAATCAAAAAAAACCCAAAACACAAGGGTATTAGGAAGGGAAACTAAACCTCAGAACACCTTCCCCCCACCCCTCCCACCTTCCCGGCCCAGCTCCATTCCCGGTTCTTTCTACCTCCTCCCCCCGGCGGCGCAGGGGAACAGGGAATGGGGGTTGAGTCAGCTCACCACACATCATCTCTCTGCCGCTCCTTTCCTCAGGGGGAAGATTCCTCACTCGTTCCCTGCTCCACCGTGGGGTCCCTCCCACGGGAGACAGTCCTTCACCAACTTCTCCAACGTGGTTCCTTTCTGTGGGCTGCAGTTCCTCACAAACTTCCCTGGCGCTGGTCCTTTCCGTGGGCTTCAGTTCTTCCCGAGATTCCTACTACCACCTACTAATCCACTGACATTTATTCTAGTGTAAATGTCACACACCCGTACAGTTCTTGAGAAAAAAATATAGGAATGATTTTCACAGCCTCACATTTTCCTTGAAATTGTGAAGGACTCCCACAAGCTTTAGTTGAGGTGATCTAAATCTGTCTTTAATGTGGAAGAGAGATGACAAGGGAAATCTAATTTGTGAACACTTGTGTTGAAAATATTCTTAAAAACCACATGCACAAAATAAACAAGTGCAGATCAAATACCCTAGGTCCATGCAGACACTGCATGCTATAGTGCCAGGTAATCCCAGGCAAATTCTTGAATAAGATCATTGGTGGTATAGGCGAGGAAAACCTCTCCCTGTTCCTAGAAGGAGCTAAATTAGATGAACTATCATAGTAAGTTTGTGCTGTTCTAATAGTACAGTTGGGATCATTATCTTCACAAGGAAAACACAAACTGGGATGATACACAATTAGCACAAATATGGATTCTCAAAAAATGGTTAAACACTTTTATCTGTGCATGTAGCTCAATTGTATTTTTTTTGTTTGTTTGTTTTTGTCTAGCAAATACAAGTCATTACACAGTATGTGAGGCCAGGATTTTAGGATAACATCTATTGTTTTTCCCTTTTTCTTTTTTTTTTTTTTTTTTATAATTTGAAAGCGTAACTGTTCTCATGATTGATTCAAACATGAAAACAAAAAGTGAAATCCAAATACAAATGTATTTGTCTCAGGGACAGAAACAGATCTCCTAAATATTAGATGAATGTCTATTGCTACACTTCTGACCTTACTGAATAGCTTTTTCTTGATGGAAGTCAGTCTGCTGGGAATACATCAATGTATTGTATGCATTTGCTGGTAAGCTTTTGCATTCTTGCCTGAGATTTCCTTAGTCAGAAGGCCTATCCTTCTCAATTCTTAGCAATTTTAGACCTCAAGAGGAGTCTCACGGGCCTCCCGAGCCTTCCACTGCCCAGACATTTTTCCCAGAGATTCCAGTTCTAGTTGAAGCCTTTGTATGCAATTAATAGACAGTAAGAGCAGACTTGTAAAACCATTTCTTAATCTCTGGTGCTTTCATCTTGTGTGGTGCTGGGGAGTTACAGGTCCAAGAAAAAATCAAAAACATTAACAGAGCTGATTGCTCTTCAGAACCTTGATCTATTTTTCCTCCATGTCATAGTGATCCATCCCTTGTTTAGAAAGCAATATCCCTAAATGTTTCCACTAGGGAAATCAAAGGCTCCACTCCAACCCCTGACTTTTATACACAGTATCATTCAAAGTCAACGACCCAGTCAAAAACCCATAGATTCAGGAGCACGAGTCATTCATCATTAATGACTCTTGATTGTTCCATCACCTTTTCTCAGCCTTTTTATTTGGTGCCACACTTATACTACAAAATTGTTGTACCAAAGCCCAAAGGTAATTTTAGCATGATGTAGAAAGAGCAAATGAAGGTTGCAACAAAATGTACAGCCTCTGAAAGAAGATGGAATTCACAATCTGACAAATATATTCCCAAACTCTTCATCTTTCCATCTTTTTTTAGCTTTATTTTCGTTGAATTCCCTATTTCATTTCAAATACTTTTTTCATATGTTTTCCTTGACCAGAAAGTGTAATTCATAATACTCAGATCTGAACTTAACTTCTGAACCCATGATGATAGTATTTTGAAGGTATAAAAATTAAACCCTAGTTGACATGTATAATATTAGTATTATGGGTCAACAAAGTAGGAAATTCAGGTAAGACAATACAATGTTAATGATATGAATTATTTTTATTAAAATGTGATTTCAGGAAGAACAAGGTTTATTTCACTTACTTTTAAATGGAAGCAGTAAAATTTTGTATTAATTTACAATATTGTTCTTCTTGAAAAGCTTTATCATGTAGTTGCATTAAGTGGAGTCAAGATTTCTTCTAGGATGGAAAACATTGTTCAGTAATGATTTTAACAGGCATACATTTGATAAAAACAGAATAAAAGTTAGCCCTTCTTTATGTAGATTTTTTCCCTCTTGTTTTTTAGTATCACAGAAATAAATACCATTATGGTCTATATAGAGGACTGTACCTCCATTGTCTGTAAATTAATCTCACAGAGCCCAAAAACTGCTTTGTCAACTAAAGTGTACATTCATACTCTGTACATCCATAAGCGTTGTATAATTTACTTAAAAGATTATCTGACATTGCAAATGAAAAAAATTATAGACCTTATTTCCGTTTCCTAGACACCTTTGGTAGTTTTCAACACTAATGTAAAATTGATGTAAAGATCTGCATAAACAGGATCATGATTACCTCTCTTTCACATCCACCTTCTATTAGTGAAAAGCATTGCATGGTATATCTGATTATACATATCATTGTGCAAAATATTAGATCCTTAAAATCACTGGTGGCAGCATAAATTTGAATTGATAGTCTTCTGTTTTGAAATTAAAAAACCTCAGATATACTGTACTTAATGTTCAGCTTTCAAGCTGTAGCCTTTTTCAAAAGATATTTGGGGACAATATTATAATTAGCTCATTCACTGTATGGCAGCAATATTATCTCATTAGCATAGTTTCAACAAAGAACATTTTTAGGTGTGTCTATAAACAAAAATTTCTGTGGATTTTTAGTAAAGGATTTATTGAAGTTCTAAGAATGATCTGGAAGACATAAATTTAGTGGTAATTAATGGCTGGGTCTAAGATGAATTGCAATGGAGGAAAAATTGATACTAACTTTTCTTTTTCCTCCTGGATCTTAAATACCAATTGTTTGCTCTTGATCTCATAGTTACACACAAACCACTGGCACTAGCCACTGCTTGTTAAACACGCTTGGGGCTTATTTGACATTTTTCTTGGCTGACATACTGTTGCAGATCATTGCTTTTGAATAGACAATTCTTAAATAACTTGTATCACTTTGCAAAAAAAGCAGATTCAGGTTAATATCTATACATCATCAATCATCTGAAAGAGCTTTTCAAGCTCACTACAAATGCTGTTTCATTGCCAGGGTAGAAGAATTGTGTGACATATAAAAGAATGGAAAGTTCTGTAAGTAAATTAAACTCTTACCAAGACAAATTTTGCTGGGGCATAGTAAAAAAATCTGTAAGTAAGCCAATTACTTGATGAAATAACCAAGCCTAAAATAACCAAAAATTTATTTCATGCATGTAACATGAATTTTGTGAGGGTTTTGACACTTTTATGGGAAACAGTTTGTAACTTATTATTACAACAACCAAAGAGAATGATAAATTACATGAAGATCCTAGAAAGTATTGTAAATAAGAACAAATTTTCTACAAAGCAAAGAACCTGATTCTCCTCTTCCCTCTGATGTACATAATGAATTATTCTATGTGTTTCAGTGGAGTTACTAAATGTTAAAAAAAAAAAAATAAAATTAAAAAAAAAACTGAGAAAAAGGAGAAAAGAAAGGGGCAAAGGGGAAAGGAATGGAAAAAAACAATGTGGGTGACAGTTCAGATAGTTCAGATTGATGTTAATTGAGAGTTCTTTTCTAGTCAAATGCAACTCATACAAGGCAAGGCATATTATCAGTGTTGATTCACATCAGTACCAGCTTCACTGAAAATTATCACTATATCCAGGAAAGACAGTTTCCTAAAGGTATACCTGGCCTGCCATTTCTGTGTAAAACTATTCTGTCCTTATAATAGGACTCAATCCAGCACCAAACAAGTTTTATCCCAAAAAAAACGTTAAGAAAGGGAGAAGAAGGAGAGAAGGAAAAAATAATACTTCCTGTAAGACATACGGAGAAGCATTGCACTTATTATAATGCTGTAGTGGTTGAATTTCCAACAACTAACAGACCAAGTTAATAATTCAGATTTTATTATAAATGGAGGCATCTTTCCCTATTCTAAGCAAATCAATACTGCATTCATCTAGGTTAAGGTCATTATGAGAAAAGTTTTTCTCATTAAACTACATACTTGAACCTAATGAGTATGCACCCAGTGATTAAAAAAATAAAAGAAATTTTAAAAAAATCACTACCCTGGAATAAAAGACTAATACCATATACAGGGAAAAAAAAGTCCTGGCCACTCAGATCAATCCACCCAGAAAGTTTGGGCTTTTCAAATACGTCATGATTCTACTTTTCTAAAACCAAAATAAAACACTTTTCTGATGTGGTTTTAGTTGGTTTTAGTTGTCTTAGAAATTTCATGATGTTACCTTGGAGCTGTTTGAAGCACTTTGCTCCGAATAACTGCAAATGTAAATGGAATTAGATCTCTTATCCTAGATAGTGTAAATAAAGCAGTCAGAAACTCTTCATGAAACAAAACAGAGCATGGCTAGAAATGACTGGGAATGTCTAGAATATATATTAAAAAAAAAGAAAAATCAAACAAAACAAACAGACCAAAAATCTTCATTTTGGCTCTCAGACACCTCCTTACCATTTGTAGGCCAATGTGCAGAAAATGATGAGTGAATGAACCAGAATATTTCCAGGATTATAACAAACACATGCTATCACTATCAAGAATACACTTGCTAGTGTTTTTAAAATGGGGACTGAGGGTAAGCCCTTTTCTATAGCTGTAGCACAGCACTTGGGAGTGTTATGGGTTTGTGTGGCGCAGTTTTCCTTGGTGGCAGGGGAAGGGGGCTGCAGAGGCGGCCCCTTTAAGAAGCTGCTAGAAGTTCCCCGGCGCCAAAATGTCGGACCCGCCTCTGGGAGGGGAGTGACGGTGGTAGCGCCTCTGGGAGAACATATTTAAGAAGGGGAACCGGTAGTGTGGGGGTTGGGAAACCTGAGAGGAACATCTCTGCCAATACTGGAGTCAGTGAAGAAGGAGGGGGAGGAGGGGGCACCTGAGGAGGCTGATGGCTCTGCAGCCCGTGGTGAGAAGGCAGGCTGTCCCCCTGCAGCCCAGGGAGGTGAACAGTGGAGCAGAGGCTGCTGAAGGTGGCTGTAACCCCATGGTAAAAACGGCGCTGAAGCAGTGTGAGACTGGAGAGCAGCCCGCGGAAAGGACCCGCGCCAGGGAAGTTCGGGAAGAACTGAAGCCCGCGGAAAGGACCCGCGCCAGGGAAGTTTGTGAGGAACTGCAGCCCGCGGAAAGGAACCACGTTGGAGAAGTTCGTGAAGGACTGTCTCCCGTGGGAGGGACCCCACGGTGGAGCGGGGAACGAGTGAGGAATCTTCCCCCTGAGGAAAGGAGCGGCAGAGAGACGATGTGTGGCGAGCTGACTCAACCCCCATTCCCTGTTCCCCTGCGTCGCCGGGGGGAGGAGGTAGAAAGCACCAGGAATGGAGCTGAGCCGGGAAGGCGGGAGCGGTGGGGGGAGGTGTTCTGATGTTTGGTTTCCCTTCCTAATACCCTTGTGTGTTTGATTTGATTTGTAGTAAATGAAATTGATTTTGTTTATTCCCCAAGTTGAGCCTGTCTTTTGCCCGTGACCATAAGTGGGGAGTGATCCCTCCCAGTCCTTGTCTCGACTCACGAGCCTGCCTTTGTATTTTCTCCTCTTCCCAATGTAGCCAGGCGTGGGGGTGTGGGGGGAGTGAGAGGCTTCGTGGTGCTTTGTTACCAGCTGAGCTGACCTGAAACCACGACAGGGAGAAATATAGATAGCAATCAAACTGTGTGCCTGTTTAAGTGAAGAAATAATGAAAATTGAATATACAGCCTCAAGGATCTAAACACAAAAATCACCTCAACTGTTTTCATGGTTATCCAAACTCAAGACTTCAAGACATCAGTTGAGCATCACCTGTTGAATCTGCTGTCATGAGAAGGAAACAAAGCATTTTCAATTGAATTTTGAAGCCTTGGGGAATTAAATATCCTGGAAATATATTCAGATCCAAGCCATGAAGTAGGAAAGCCCATATTAATTTAAGACCTCAGCAGTATTTTAGTGGTTTCTTTTTGCTATGTGAACTATTGCTTGGTATTGTACTCAGAAAGTGTAATTGGTCTTAAAATCATCATTCTAAATTGTAATTGTTATCAAGATGAGAAAAAATTCCTAGTCCCATAGAAGTGTCCCCTTCTGTCCAAAGACATGTTTGGGGTTTTTTTCATACTGTTTACCTGCAATAAATTCAAAAGCCGACATTCCAATTCATATCTCCTTAGATCCATTTTCTAATAAGCAATGTAAAAAAGGCACATCTAAAATATGGTTCAGACTGTAGGTGGGCTGAATGATCCTATGTGCATTTCTGTCTCTCTCCACAGACTACAGAAAATGCTCAGGGTAACTCTTGTAGCTAGACAGAATAAATCTAGAAGAAATGATGGATTTTGTAATTCACACAGGTAAGTGGACACTCTCTCCATGCAGAATAAATGGGAAAACAGTTATTAGGAATCTGACTCTGCAGCCCTGCAATGAGGGTGTTCAGTGGGAAAATGAATTCACATAGATTCTTCTCCATTATTTCTGTTTATTGTCCAGGATTTGTCTGGAGTCCTGGGAACACTTTCATGTTTTGAATACTCATTGACAAAGGAAAATTATTGTATCTTTAATAAGAAGGATTTAAAAGTTGGAAACAAACCCCATTTTCATTTTTCCTAATGCCTCCCAAGACCTCTCAATAATTAGTGCATTGTGGCACATCTTGAGATAGGAGTCTAATAATTCCCTGTCCAATCCATCAGCAAGAAGTGACTGTGTTCTAGTTTGCCTCAGTTCAAGGTTCTGAGTCAAGTAAGAGCCTATGCTGCTCTTAATAGAGAAGGCTTCGTGATAGAAGTGTATAAATCTAAGGGAACCACGTTTCACTCTGGAATACTTCAAAGGATTTAATTTATGGCCACTTAAGGACTAGGACTATTCTTGCCATAAGGCAGAAAGTGAAGCGTGTGAGACAGATTCTCATCTTCAGTGCCTTATTCAATGCTGTGAATTCCAAAGAGCTGAGAATTGAAATTACAGGAACATTTTAATACTTGCGACTGTTCTTTTAATACCTGCCTAAAGCCTAAATACCATTGAATTTTCATGAGAAGATTTGGAACCTTGAATTCTTAAGGTGGTTTTGCTTTATATAGAATAAAATCCAGTGGTATGTATATATAATAATTTATGATATTCTGATGAGATACTGAGTAATATCCAAACTCAGAAGCAGCAAAATGAGACTTACACTTTCAGAGTGTGAAAAATGGAAGCAAATGTTGTCCACATTTTTATATCTACCAAATCATTGTTCAATTTTTTACTTAGTGCTCTAAGACTTTTTGGCAGTGACCATACCTACACATACATAAATATTCATGAATTAATTGACATTCTAGACTGCAATGAAAAAGTTCACAAAGGAATAGCCTTGTCATAGTATTTTATCTGCATGATCAAAATCACTAGCTATTGTGTTAAGAAATAACAAATGAGGGAGCTTCTTTTTGTGATGATGAGAAAAACTAATTCCTTCAAGAGTTTTTGAGCTCTTTTGAAATATTAAAATTATTGAAAAAAAGTATTTTGATTATGAAGATACTTTTTCAAGAGAATGACTCTGAAGCTTTGACAGATACTTCAAAACATTTTTTCAAAGACAAGAGTTAACTTTGAATTTTTAGTGAAAAACTTTCTGACCTCTATAAAACTTCTTCTTAGTCGCAGAAAAGACATTTTTAGCAAACAAAATTAATCCCTCCATGTCTCCTGTCATATGAGGACATGAACATGAACAACAAATAATATGCAATATAGGAAATAACACATTTCTTCCTTTGACTGTATTCTTGGTGCTTTACCTTCCTGATTTTGAACATTCCTCTGTCACACTGTGTCAGAAATGTACACTGGCATTTATAATAGGTCCGAAATGGTGAATTGACCCATAATAGCATCATGACAGGCACAGCAAAAGAAAATTAGTAGATGTGTCCATCTTAAATTTTTAAAACATTTTCAAGGAAAGATCAAATAACAAGTGTGAACAAAAACATCCTGACATGTCTGCAGAGATATGTGTCATCAGAATCACCAGACTGCTTCATTAAGTCACTTACAGTCAGGATTTTTACATTACTGTTTGGAAATGGACTGATAGAAAAATACATTTGAAACCACTTAACACTGATTCCTAGAAGAGAAGGCAGTTCAGATCAAGACTTTTAGGATAAAATATAAGTTTTTGCCTACCACAACTACATACTGGACATGAATTTTTCTGTTGCTGCAAACAAAATAAGAACTAATCTAAATTGGTTTTGTGTATCAGTATCTATATATTAATTTTCTTTTTCATCCTTGTGATTCATTATTACTAGAAACAGTATTGTCCAACAAATAACGCAGTAGTAGGCTGTCAGGGATCCATCTCATGTCAGCTATCTGCAGCACTGATAACATCATCTGAACTAGTCATTTTATGCTCCTTTTCCATTAATTAAGAGAAAACACACTATGGGTCTGTCGTGGTTTCAGGTCAGCTCAGCTGGTAACAAAGCACCACGAAGCCGCTCGCTCACCCCCCACCCCCGCACCTGGCCACGTTGGGATGAGGAGAAAATACAAAGGCAGGCTTGTGGGTTGAGACAAGGACTGGGAGGGATCACTGCCCACTTATGGTCACGGGCAAAAGACAGGCTCAACTTGGGCAAGAAACAAAATCAATTTAATTTACTACAAATCAAAACAAAAACAAAACACAAGGGTATTAGGAAGGGAAACCAAACATCAGAACACCTCCCCCCACCCCTCCCGCCTTCCCGGCTCAGTTCCACTCCCGATGCTGTCTACCTCCTCCCCCGGCGGCGCAGGGGAACAGGGGATGGGGGTTGAGTCAGCTCGCCACACATCGTCTCTGCTGCTTCTTTCCTCAGGGGGAAGATTCCTCACTCGTTCCCTGCTCCACCGTGGGGTC
>VYZV01026523.1:9323-32452 GCA_013401275.1 Pandion haliaetus | reverse complement strand
CCAGTGGGATGTGGGAGAAAATCAGGAAAAGAAATAAAATTTGTGGGTTGAGATAAGAATGGTTTAATACAACAGAAAAGAAGAAACTAATAATGATAACACTAATAAAATGACAACAGTAACGATAAAAGGATTGGAATATGCAAATTATGCACAGTGCAATAGCTCACAACCTGCCGATCGATGCCCAGTTAGTCCCCGAGTTGTGATCCCCCTCACCCTCACTCCCCCAGTTTATATACTAGATGTGACATCACATGGTATGGAATACCCCTTTGGCCACTTTTGGGTCAGCTGTCCTGGCTGTGTCCCCTCCCAACTTCTTGTGCCCCTCCAGCCTTCTTGCTGGCTGGGCATCAGAAGCTGAAAAATTCTTGACTTAGTCTAAACACTACTTAGCAACAACTGAAAACATCAGTGCGTTATCAACATTCTTCTCATACCTAGCTCAAAAACGTAGCACTGTACCAGCTACTAGGAAGACAATTAACTCTATCCCAGCTGAAACCAGGATATGGGCAAGGAGAGAGGATTGGCTCTTATCTACCTTCACCTTGGCAATGGCTTTGTTACAGTCTGCCACCACTGTTCTTATAGCCAAAATAGGGGAGTACAGACCTGAAAGCTCAAAAGAGGAGTATGGACCTTTTGAGCTGAAAGGGCTATAGTTAGTTGTTCTAAGTATATTTGGCAGCTGATTATAAAGGATCATTACTGGAGTCAGTATTATTTGACACCTTCATTAGAGATCTGGGCGATGGGGTACAACGAGCAGAGGCTGAGAGAGCTTGGACTCTGGTCTGGAGAAGAGAGGCTCAGTGGGGATTTTATCAATGTGTTTAAACACTTGATGAGAGGAAATGAAAAAGGAGCCAGACTCTTCTCAGTAGTGCCCATTACTAGGAAAAGAGGCAACAGTCACAAAACATGAAATTCCATCAGAACATGAGAAAACACTTTTTTACTGTGAGGGTGGTCAAACAGTGGAATAGGTTACACAGAGATGTTGTAGAATCTCCATCTGTGGAGATTTTCAAAACCCAACTGGGCACTGTCCTGGGCAACCTGCTCTAGCTCACCCTGCTTCAGCGGGGGGGTTAGACTGGATGATCCCCTTGCCAATACTCCCTGTTGTTGAACAGTGCCTGCACAGTGTCAAGCCTTTCTCTTTTTCCCCACTCTGTGCCACACAGTGAATAGGCTGGGGATGGGCAAAAAAGTGGGAAGGGCACTGCTGGGTCAGCTGACCTAAATTTATCAAAGGGATATTCCATACCATATGATGTCATGCTTAGCAATCAAAGTTCAAGGAAAGAAGGAGGAAACAGGGACATTAATGCTTATGGTGTTTGTCTTCTCAATAAATTGTTCCACATGCTGGTATCATGCTTTCCAAGAAGTCATTAAAACACCTGCCTGTCAGTGGGAAGCAGTGAATAAGGGTTTTTTATATTTGTTTGAGCATGCAGCTTTTGCTTCACTTATTAAAATGCTGTTGTCTCAATCTATGAGTTTTTTCTTTTCCTTCAGTTTTCTCCATGTCCTATGGAGAATGGGAGTAAGCAAGCAGCTGTGTGGGTGTATGGCTGTTGGCTAGGGTCAAGCCCACTTTTGGGCACCCATTGTGGGGCTTAAGGGGCTCCAGATAATGATAGCCTTGACTGGAATGTGCTAGGCTGTATTTATAGCTACAGTTGCTCAGTTTTTAATTGTCAGGGTTTTGGGTTAGCCACAGGGCTTGCTTGCTTTGCTCTGTATTGGAGTCCAGGGCTTGTTAGTGGCCACTTTCAAATGTACAAACATAAATGTACTACTACTGCCATTTGAAATGTTCTATTATATTCTCAGTGGCCTCTAGCTACCAGTCCAGACAGGTGCAAGTTTCCTCTAAATCCTATGTCTAACTTGTCAGGCTCCACATATCTCTCAGATATCATATAGTATCACAAATAGCATAAGACAGCTACATGTGGACAGATGAAGGCATAAAGCCTGAATTTAATTTGTATTTATTATGCATTTTATTAAAATTGTCAAGATTATTATCTTTCTCATGAAACTAATATTAAAATATCACAAGTCGTGGTTTTGTATTTTAGTTAAATGTTATGTCCTGGATTCACTTCATCTAACTTCTGCTAGCGAAATGTTAAGTGTTCAGGATAAAGCAGTCATCTAAGCTCTCTTTATGATCCATGAAAAGAAATAGGAATTTCCAAAGGCAGTTCATCTCCTTTTAAGATTGATATCATACACATAAGTGAATTGCCCTATGGAGAAGACTGTCTCTGTCCATGAATGATAAAAAAGGTCTAGCAGACTACTGGCACTGGAGATCTTATTTTTACATGCCGGAAGACAGGCAAGATGAATCACCACACATCTTGCACCTACCCACTTAACCTCTCTTTCCTTTAGTTTGCCTTTGGTAATATGGGCATACTCTGACTGACCTGCCTATTACAAATCTTGAGGTGACTTGAAACTTGCATAAAGGAAAATTATTCATTTGTCTAAAGCTACAAAAACCTTCTTTAAAATACATGAAGAATGATTTTAACTAAAAAAAGCAACCAAACAACAACAACAGAAAAAAACATCAACACCACCACTAGTGTTGTCCAGAGGGAACAATTTATGTTGCATCATTAACTTTAGCAGCTGCCAGTGGACCACAAAACCAACAGTTGGTTCTGGGCAGTAATATTGTGCAGGATAAAATATGGAGCAATTACTCCGTCCACCACTGATGGTTCTCAATCATGCACAGTCATTACAATCTCTAGTATCTAGTTGATAGATAAAATACATGATAGGAGTATGACTGAAAGATCTCAAAATGTCTTTAAAACATGAAAACAATTAAGAAAGGGAATAGTAATGCTTCAATACAGCAAATGATAAATAAATGGCTTGCTAATTGAGATTGGCTATAGCTGTAGAACAGCAGAGAGACAAGAGATTGCTCTTGTATTTTCTTCAGAAGAATTAAAGACAAAAATATGAAAATAATAAATGAGATTAGTCAGATAACTTCTATGTGATTTATTTTCTTAAACTCTTAAGAGACTGAGGAGTAGGCTGTACATGCTAGCTAGTTTTCCTATTAAAGTCAAGAGAGATTTGCCCCTAATTTGAAAATAATTAGAAGAACAAAAACTATGATTCATCATGTATAGCTTTCACTACGTGAAAATAAGCAACTTTTCTTAATTTCATCTAAGTTATACAGAATTCCTACCAAAAGATAGGTTTTTCTTAAAAACTTGTTAAGATTCCTTTTCAAGATGGCATAAATATCACTCGAGAGATGTCAATTTCTTTCCAGTGTTCAAAGAAAACTGAGTAACTTACAGAAAACTTAGTTAAATAGATCCCACCTGAAATACTCATAACAAACACATAACAAAACAAAATAAAAACAAAACAACAAAAAAAGCAGAAAAGCAAGATGGAGTTATTTTTGTAACATGTATACAGTTTTCTACTTTCTATCTATAACAATATTACATTTCTCTGTCTGTAGTTTATAGTAATAAACAATGGTGGAAAAAGCAAGAGATGTTGAGTGATCCATTTATGTCCTGAAATGAGTGATGTAGATACTAATAAGATGTAATTCAGAGATGTACTGGCCAATTATTATCCATGTTTTTGTTGGTCCCAGTGAAGCCTTATGGAAGCAGCAGTAATGAAAATGTCCTTCTGAGAATGTCCGTCATTTTCCACTGTGGAGTCTTATTGTAGATGACATCGTAATGACTTAGCTTANAAAAAAAAAAAAAAAGTCATAATTTCACTGCCAATTATTTGCATAAAAGTTCTCAAACTTTAACAAACTGGCAGCTACCTCAAAAAAACATTCCTCCCCATTTTCAAAATCAAAGGTAGTTTAGTGTTTAAATGCTCTATTTCATAATTTATTCACATACTTTATCAAACCTTCAGTTTTCAAATTTAGTGCTTATATTGCATACACACCAAAGAGGCATCTTTGCTGGTTTTTAATACTATAGGACAATTTGTGATTAGACTGACATACATACAACTCAAGAAAAGACAAGTGGGATTATTTCCAATACTGTGCTTTAATTGGAAGAAGAATTTGACTTTTCATCTTTTAATCCACAGCACCTCTTTGTAGGGAGAGGGAAGTTATCCTTACTAAAATGGTTTGGGCTTGATGTCATTCATAACACTTTCTGATTTGCTCAACTGATTTTATTTTAAACTCTGTCAATAGTTTAACTGAAGCAAGCAATTTTGCTGCAACTTTACTTCTTGCAGTTCTTTAAGAAGCCTGTTCTCTCTAGTGGTTTCACATGCTTTCCAGCAGAAAAAAAAAGTGTTAGCATTTTAAAGTGATGTGAACCCGAGCAATCAGAAAAATATATTGGATGATGTGGGTGCCGTTATGGAGTCACTGAAGGATGAGGATAATGAATCAATCTGATAAATTGTGACTGGCTCTTAAAAAGACAAGGTAAAAAAGTAAATCCAAATTGGTTAGGGAACATTCACAGTACCAAATAATATTACATTGAGGCTGCCCCTGTACACCATTCTATAGACCTATCTTGCAGGCAGCGTACCATCAGGAAAACCAGTTAAAACCATAGATTAAAACAAAACCTCAAAAAAACCCAAACAAGCAAGCAAAAACCCCTACGATTCTAAAAATAATGCACTAGTCATAGTGGAGAAAAGCAGCACACAACATCTTTCACCTTTAATTGTTTCATGCATATCAAAGTCATAAATCAGTCCAGGAAAATTCCAAGCTAATTGAAGATGCATAGAAAAGTAAGTCTGTGGCTAGGGCTTTTGGATTGCATTGGTAAGAAGGCTATAAAATGTGAGGGAGCCACAACATTGTAACCAAGTAAATGTCACTGACTAGATGGGAAGTGGAATGTCCTCCAATTGCACCTGCATATAAGATATGAAGGGACATTTTTGTTAATCAAGAGGGAAAACGATGCAACTCCTATAAGTCCAGGACTTTACAGAGTTAACAGACATTGCTTCCTGGCTTAAAAAAGATTTTCTATTTTTATTCTCTTTTCTGGACCAGGCTGTGCATTCTTCTGACATCCCCCATTCTCTTCAAGTCTTCTTTGTCTCCATTTCACTTTGAAGGAAGTTAAGTGAAGAATAATTCTTCATTATTTTTTCTGCTTTTTTTTTTTTTTTCCATCAGAAAATGTTACTATAAGGCTCAAATCATTGATAAACACTAGTAATTCTGGGGTATAACGAGATTCTTTCTCTACACTGATTGCTGCAGTTTTTAACAGCAATGGGGCTTGGTAAAATTCAAGAGCTCTTCCTTCTAAGAAAACAGTATTCCACACCTCTGTCTAAAAAACCATGAAATTAAATTAAGCTATCCAAATACACAATTAATATAAGGAAAGAAAATAATGATAGGCTTGATTTAGCTACCTAAACCTGAGTACATAAGAAGTTGGTGCTGTTTACATGTCACAAGTATTCAAGATTTCTGTATGGGGAAGGCTGCTATAGCATGGGAGATTTGCACGGGACCCATGCCCTATCTTATCTGGAGTGTCAGCTGGTTGCTAGGCTACATAACCATTGAAGTTTGAAAAGGCATTACGCAACTATGGTAAAGCAAATGAATCTAGCCGATTGAATAGAAGTATACTTGATAGTAAGTCACTTAAACCTAGATATCTGTATGAAGGTTCTCTCTGTCAGCTAGATGTCATAATTCCCATTACAGTGAACAGACACAAGACTTCATTTGGTCTTACATTAAAACAGATTATTTTGTGTCATTTGAGGTACTACAGGATAACCCAGCTGGCAACTAGCTACCTCTCTAGTACATGAAAGCAATGTGCATGAAAGTACGTTAAAGTGTGTGGATTCTGTGTCATACCTGACAGCTTCATTCAGAAGTCTCAGATCTGAGACATGGAAGATCTGCTTCAGGATGAGTTAAATTCCTCCTCCTAGCTTCATTGACTGTATCCACTAGGACATAAACAGAGGTATCTAACATCATGTACTGGTTTCAGCTGGGATAGAGTTAATTGTCTTCCTAGTAGCTGGTACAGTGCTATGTTTTTGAATTAGGTATGAGAAGAATGTTGGTAACACACTGATGTTTTCAGTTGTTGCTAAATAGTGTTTAGTCTAAAGTCAAGGCTTTTTCATCTTCTGATGCCCAGCCAGCAAGAAGGCTGAAGGGGCACAAGAAGTTGGGAGGGGACACAGCCAGGGCAGCTGACCCAAAGTGGCCAATGAGGTATTCCATACCCTGTGATGTCATGCCCAGTATACAAAATGGCAGGAGTGGGGGTGAGGGGATCGTGACTCGGGGACTAACTGGGCATTGATCGGTGGGTGGTGAGCAACTGCACTGTGCATCACTTACATATTCCAATCCTTTTATTATTACTATTGTCATTTTATTAGTGTTATCATTATTATTATTATTAATTTCTTCTTTTCTGTTGTATTAAACCATTCTTATCTCAACCCACAAATTTTATTTCTTTTCCTGATTTTCTCCCCCATCCCACTGGGTGGGGGGGAGTGAGTGAGTGGCTGCATGGTGTTTAGTTGCTGGTTGGGTTTAAACCATGACACACCACCTGAAATGCTCTGGGATACTGGACACAGCCACACAAAGCAAGTAAATAGGACATAACTTAAGTAGCAATAAGAAGGTTAGTAAAAGATCTTAAGGCATCTCAAAGAGTGCTAAATGCCTGTTTAAGTACTGTGGTCAATGCCTGTTTAAATAACTCAAGCAAAGCATATGTATTCTGTGATTTCAAAGCATTCAGAGGCTCTTAGCTTGTGCTTAGACACCTTAGGTAATTCAATTCTGGTGTCTTTATCTGGAGCTGAATCCATTCAGTAATACCATTAACAGTTCTCAAAAAACAGATATTCATTTCAGCATACATTGGTGGTAATCAAAGTATACATCCTTAACCTCTAGTTAAGTGACTGATAAAACAACTTGTCTCTACCTCTTCATCTGCTAATACAGGTTTTTGTTACAATAGTGCTGAATTTTCACATTTCTCCCAACCCTCTCTGTTGGAAGCTGTCGTGGTTTCGGTTTCAGCCCAGCCAGTAACAAAGCACCACAAAGCCACTCACTCACCCCCCACCCCCGCGCCTGGCCACGTTGGGATGAGGAGAAAATCCAAAGGCAGGCTCGTGGATCGAGACAAGGACTGGGAGGGATCACTCCCCACTTGTGGTCACGGGCAAAAGACAGGCTCAGCTTGGGGAAGAAACAAAACCTATTTAATTTACTACAAATCAAATAAAAAACAAGGCTATTAGGAAGGAAAACCAAACCTCAGAACACCTTCCCCCCCCCCCTCCCGCCTTCCCAGCTCAGCTCCTTTCCCGGTGCTTTCTACCTCCTCCCCCCGGCGGCGCAGGGGAACAGGGGAGGGGACTTGGGGTCAGCTCGCCACACCTTGTCTCTGCCGCTCCTTTGCTCAGGGGGAAGATTCCTCACTCTTCCCCTGCTCCATTGTGGGGTCCCTCCCAGAGGCGCTCTCACCGTCACTGCTGGGATCGGCCTGGGCCAGAGGCGCATCCAACTCTTTGGAGCTGGGGAAGTATCTAGCAGCTTCTTAAAGGAGCCACCTCTGCAGCCCCCTCCCCTGCCACCAAAGAAAACCGCGCCACACAAACCCGTAGCAGCAGTAATTTGGATAGTGAGGTTTCACATGAATTACTGCTGATCTTGATGATAATACCTTTTTATTTTTTTTACCAGTAGCCACTCCTGCTAAATGCACACACTGCTGATTATGCTACCTGTGGTCCCATTAATCACCATTAGCTGGTGTGCCATTAGGTGCTTTTGCTAATTGTATTCTCATTTAGCAGTTCCCACTAACCTGTTTAGTGCTAGCTGTCACCATAGTAGTTTACATAATCTGCGTGTATACATGTTGCTAATTTGTAAACTCTCAGGTAAAAGTAGTACTGGACTCTGCATGTGATCCGCTGGTGTATCTTTTATAGTAATTCCCCTTAATATTTTAGAATTAAGTGAAAACATAAATCAACTCAGATTCCCAAGCCTCCCCACTAAAAAATAAGAAACCCGAACCCAAGCCAACCCAACCAAAACCCTCCCAGAAAGTCCAAACTATCAGAATCTTCAGTGCTGCGAATCGTGGCAACTCCCTTACCCTTAGAAAGCTGGACACAGCTGTCACCCATGCTGTGAGCAATATAACATCAACAAATATAATTTTCCCAGGTTAACAAAATACATTTTTTAACAGAAATCCCTCTAAGCTATTATTATGTAATTGGCAATTAACTTTATCCATTTCATTATAGCCAGTGCCCCAACTCTTCACTGGAGGCAAAAATGCTTTTAACCTAGTGGCATGTTATCTCAGTCTTCATCTGTAAGTAGGAAAACACTAGGTTTATACTACTTTGTGTTTTTCATTTGCAGGTGGAGTAAGTTTTAATGTAAATGCCCCTGAAACAATAATTTTGGAACATGCAGTATAGGTAAATTTAGTTTGCAGGATAGATTGGGCGCAGGTTACAAAGAGTTGGCCATGGGGTGCAGCAGGAATGGACTCTGTGAGGAGAACCATGGAGGACACGCACCAGAGGAGATGAGTATTTCCTGAATGATTGCAGCCTGTGGGAAGGACTTACAGTGGGGCAGGGGAAAAGTGTGAGAAGGAAGGAACGGCAGAGACAAACTCTTACGGACTGACCACAACCCCCCATTCTCCATGACACCTGCGCTGCTCAGAGATGAGGAGGTAGAGGACTCTGGAATGAAGGAGTGGTACTGAGCCTGGGGAAAAATGAGGTGGGGGGACACAGTAGGGGATGAGAAGTTTTTGTATTTGTTTTTCTCTATCCAAATCTATTTTATTTGGTGATAAATTAAATTAAGTTTCCTCTAGTTGAGTCCACGTTGCCTGCAATGGCAATTGATAACTGATCTCCCTGTCTTTATCTCAACCCACAAGCTATTTCATCTTACTTTCTCCCCCTGTTCTGTTGAGGTACAGGAGTGCGAGAGCAGCTGGATGGGTGGCTGGAAGCCAGCCAAGGCCAACTGACCACACAGGAATATAACATATTCTAGTCTACCAGTAACCTGACAAAATAAATATAAACTTGCTGAGACCTTGTAAGATTTAAGTATAATCATTTTAGATGGAAGATTATTATAATGTCAAGAATTTTCAAAACCTGAAGAGAACCTTTTATAGTAACAGTGATTCATGGATCTATAAAAAAGAATTGCAACCTTCTGAAATCCAGATCTTGGTTTTAGCTGTTATATTATTGTTACAACTGTAATATGTATTGTGTTTTTTGACATTTCAGTAATGACAGTAAACAACACGTGACAAAGTTAGCATGACCTGACTATGTTTTTCTGGTACATCCTGTAAAGGCAAATCATTCTTTTTCCCTGTAAACATGTGGCACTTTCACATCTTGATACAGAATTTACTTCAGAAATGGTCACTGATTGTTAGAATTTGCTGCCTGCAGCTCATCCAGTCAACAACCACATTTATTTTATTATTTACTAATTACTCATACTTTTTGTTCACTGAAATAAGTGTTCTGGAGTATTCAGAATCATATTGTGATTCTCAAAGAATGGATAAACTAAATGAAATTTCAATTTTTGTAATGGAATGACCAAGAACAGCATTTAATAACCATATAAAGCTCCAATATCTTGTTGGATCATTACTTCAGAATGTGTTCATAGATGAAGAGACAAAGAGAGGAGCTTAAAGTGATTCAAAACTATATTGTTTTCCCTAAGCAATTTATATTCATCAGAGCCAGGTATTTAAATACTAAAGAAACTAATGAAGCACTGGTGACTGAACACCTATTGGTATGTTTCTTACTATTTTTCTCCTTAAATCTTAATGAGGTGTAATTACAGTTTCTTCTATTTTGTCTGGAACATGCATTATTCTAGCAGAGAGTAGTGACAAGTAGCTGTGTCTGACTTCATGAGCAGCAAACTTACTGCAAATATGTAAATGAGGAACAACAAAGAAGAGCCTGGAGATATTAACATCTGTGTGAACGAAGCAACCATTTCACAACTCAGTGGACCTTAAACAAAGCAGACATTGAAATCTGTTCAGTACATGGGGTGGATTTTTAAATATGTTCAATTACTGCTTGTCGCACAGCTGTCACTAGAGCACAGCTTCAGTCACACCAGGGATTCTGCTTTGACATTACCAGCATATAAAAATGGTGTTCACAATAAATAGTTTTCCAGCATTGTAAAATAAGCACTTTTCACCCATATCTATGAGTTAGAGATCCACTTATACTTCCATATCTCCAGCAATTTAGACGAGCAGAGATGGAGAGGCATCTGCTAGGAGCAAAATAGCTGTTTTACCAATCAACCTAGTAACTACCTAGCTAACTATCTAATTTCTGTGTAATATTTAAGAAAGTATATTGCTTTTGAGGAGAATATTAATTTTGAATGAAAGATAGATAATTCATCCTTTTATGATGAAGGGAAGGAGAAAGCCACTCTTCTGCTCTCTGGAAAAGTAGATTTCTCTAGTCAACTTTTTCTACATAGTGAAGCAGAGGATAGTGTAAGAACTGTTTTGTGTCTCAGAATATTTTCCCTTAAAATAAGTAGAAACACATGCTACATGTTGGTTGAAGGAAAAGATTGAAGATTCAGTTAAATAACCTTTCCAAATAATTATAACCTTTACATAGTACTTAGCTGTATTACTAATTTAACTAATATTATCTATAATACTTATTACTGTTACTGGTAATAAAACCGGTATTCATCACAGGGAGTTACACAAACCTTATTTTATGTATGAAAGTAATAAATAAAATTTGTGAACATGATTTGCTGGAATATTTCCAGTGTTATGTCATTTAATTAGAGTAACTGAGAAGCGAGCAGTATTTTTGGTAGTACTTCGATAGATGCTTATGCTCACCAAATTATGTCCTTTAAGGACCATTCTCAGATATTCGACAAGCAGTTCAAACATGTATCAGTAAAAAATCCAGATTTAGACCAGCTAACTCCAGGTGTAATTTATTTAGATTTCTGTCTGACTGTTTTACTCACTTTTTTACTGACTTACTCTTAAGTATCTAATATCTTCATCCACAAAGTACTTCAGTGTCATAGTGGTGCAGTGCCTGTCACTTAAACATCCAATACTAAAATCAGCCTTGACTAAAATGTCTAAAATCTGAACACAGCACATGGAGAGAATTGGGCACCTCATACGGAATCAGAGAAGCTATCACACAAAGGGAGGAGCTGCTTAGGGAAACAAGGAAATGTACATGCAAAATTAGTGGACATGAGTCTCAGTACATTGCTATGGGGGCGAGGGGGGGAGAGGGTCTCTTTGACCCAAAGAAGCAATAATACTCTTCTTGAGTACCTTTTTAGCCTTGAAAGAATGTTCCTGTGTATCATAAAATACCACATCAAAAGATTGTGATCCATCATTCATCCAGCCAATCTCATTATGTGATGTTTGTCATCACTCAGTTCAGTCAGATGGGATAATTTCTGTACTATTTATGTCTAAAGCAAGAGGAAAATAGTTAGAAGCAGTAAATAATACTAAAGTATATTGGCACTATTTTGGTTTGTGGATTAGTATATAATTTGCAAATTTATGCATATAAACATTTTAATTGTAACTCATATTTCATAAAAAAATGTTTGCAAATGCAGGACTAGAATCTGTAGTTCCCTGGGGTCACATTTGTGTTTTCAATTTTTGATCACCACTGCACACATTTTTGCTCTGGGAGATCTCTAGTGATGCAAGCCTGGATTCAGTCTTTCCTATACTGAACTCTGTCTGAATGCTGCACAAAGCGGAGGAAAGATGTAATAGAAGAAATTCCATACAATTCTGGAAGATATCCTACTTCTCTTCTGTAAGTCAAGCTCTCCTTTGCTTAACTTCACCTTTAAATTGCTGTAGATTCTGTCATTGGATACTAAGAAAATTATATCTTTATCCCTGACAGCCCCTTTGCTCAGTGACTGAAAATTAAACTAATAGCAGCCTATGATCCAGATCCAAAGCCCTCTCATCAAAAGAAAGGCCCTCTTGGATCCGGACTCATGCAATCTACACTTCTCATAAATATAATTTAGATAAAAAAGAGCCCATAAATAGTCCCTCCTTTCTCCAATTTTAAATAATAGATGAGATGAAATAGAAAAAAACATAAAAATAAATGTTTTGCTCTGGGTTTCTTGAACTGCTTATTGTCATCCAAAGTGTGTCAATGCTGCAATTCACAAAGTAATTGAAAACACAACTACTTCTTGATGCTTTCCCTTATTTTATGACACTTGCTAGAGCTGAAGAAGCAGACCTATGCAATATTATCCAAAAATATATTCAAAGTTTTGAATGTAAACAGCTAAAAAAGAAAATAATTTTCTTTTTTATAAAAAAATAATGAAAATTTTTAGTTGATACTGCAATGGGTTATCGAGTTGGATCACATCCCGAAGAAATTTTAGTAGACCATGTTTTACACTGTCTGTGACACACTGGATTTTTAAATTGCCGAATTATTTATCTTAAATATGGACTGCAACAGCTCTAGGAAAACTGTATTTTAAAATGTGCTTCACGTAACTCTGAAATCCATATATAAATCTGGGACAGGAAATACCAGAAAGCTGGAATAATACTGAACATTACTCTAGCGCAATGCAACTTAAGCATTAAGTACAATATTGAATGCAAATGTAGTCTATCTTGTCTTCTATAATAATCACTTATAAACAGAGTCCAATAAATTCTAGTGTTGATAACCTAGTCAAATAGAGTAATCTAATACCTCTTGAAACACCTTGAAAGAGTTATATACTTCTAGATAATTTTTCTTTCTTGTGTTTATGAAGC
Source organism: Pandion haliaetus (assembly GCA_013401275.1). Lineage (NCBI taxonomy): Eukaryota > Metazoa > Chordata > Aves > Accipitriformes > Pandionidae > Pandion > Pandion haliaetus. The sequence continues at coordinate 19,502 of VYZV01026523.1, read as the reverse complement.
AGGGTTAGATGACTAAGACATAGTGATTAACTTTATGATGTTGCTAGTAGAGGGATAACACTGCTCTAAGCACCTGAAAATGTACTCACAAAACTTCCAATTAACAGTTTGGTTACCCTAACTTTTTTTTTCCCTCTGTAATGTATTGAAACTGTTCATGATCATATCATTAAAAACCTATCTTAAAGTTGTCAGAAGTATCTGCATAGAGTTACAAACACTGTTCACATAGGTTCTTTCATATGTATTAATTTGAATCCATCACTGGCTAACTCCTCTCCTTCCATCCCCTCCCTTTTCCTCTCCTCTCCATTTCTACATGAAGCAATGACTAATGAAATTTGGGTAACAAACGAGGACTAAAATATCCACCTTATATAACAAAAATTTTGAACGAATAACCTTTTTGAGCATGAGTTTGTTAGAAAGCTTAGCATTTTGACCTTCAACTTTCATATGGAGACTTTGGGGCCTATAGTAACAACTAAGAATAAATAAGTAAATAAAATGTAATAGCAAATCACGAACTGGAGAGATTCTAAAATTCACATATACCATTTCTTAATTGACATGCTTTTGTCATACAGTAGACAGATTATATGATTCCTGTGATGTTAAATATTTTTATTTTCAGCCTTTTGTGGATTGTTAAATTAAAATGTTTGGTGGCAAATTATTTGGAGATTATCAGTTGAGTAAAAGTTTGAGGAAGATGTGTAAGCAGTACTGAATTTGAAGAGATTTCTATTAATCATAGTCTGCAAGCTGCAGCTGCCACCTATATGTGCTGTATATGATACAGCTGATGAACTGCTTATTTGTGAGACAACCAGGTGAAGGTATAATATGGAAATACTATTCAGCTAACAATTAAAGTGGTACCAAAAGAAACTTAAGACCCATTAGAAGTAGTCCATGAAATATTTGCGCCTGTTGTACAGTTTCAGAAGGAAACATAACTTTGTTATAGGTAAACAATACTAAAAGTTCTTCTAACTTTTCAGTTTGTAAGGGCCAAGCAGTAACTCTGAAAATGTGTAATGTTCTCAGTACGAAAGTTACTAACAAATCACACAAGTTACTAGCATCCTGCAGCACTCTGTATTCAGTTGCAAATACATACAATTTAAATCTGTAGTACTCATTAAGAGTATGTAAAAATATTGTCAAAACATATTTTAGACTAAATGGTTCCAATAAATTTAAGGCAACGAACAACAGCTCTTTACAGCTACTTAAGGTGGGGGAGGCTATTCTGCATTTTTCAAACATTAGCTGGCAACCAATGAGAAAGAAATAGATTCTATTAGGAAAACAACAGAAACCCCTAGTGGACCTGGCAAGTGGGTGGAAGAGAAAGCAAGCCTCAGTATCATGATCCCCCAGCAAAGAAGAGGAAGAAGCCACCACTGTGAACATCATACTCCTCCTCACCTAGTTCACCATCACGGAAACACTAGACAGATAGCAATATATTTCAAAAACCAATTTTCTTTAACGATATCAAAATGTAACTGTCAAATTGAACAGGAGTGTCACATTGTAGTGAGGTAAAACAGCCAGACTGGATGGGAATATTAGGTTGTAAACACTGTGACGAACACAACTTCTTTAGGGGTTCAGGATGTCAGCTGGGCACTGTCCCTACACGAACCATAACCAAATCCAAGCTTAGAATGATGACTCAAAATGCCCGTATCACTCACCAGTAAGGCGAGGCGCTTAGTGCCGGGAGGCTCCCTTAGACGGCGTCCCGACCTCAGGAGAGAGTCTTCGGCGGCAGACCCGCTGCTCTGAGGAAGACCGGCTCAAAGGGGCCCGCTGGTGGGCTCCATTTACGCCCTCGGTCGGTTGGGGGCTGGTGGTCATACGTGGTCAGGGGTCCAGAAGCTTCGCTCGACTGAGGCATCTCACTGGCTGAGGTGTTTCTGGCGGGCTCAGGTCGCTGGGGCACGTGACTTGGGGCACTCTGTGTACGTGACTCCAGCCACCGCGCGCGGGCCGGGCGGCTCGAGCCCCACGCCGCGGCTGCTGGTTTAACCCTTTCAGCCGTCGAGAAGGTTCGGTGTTTATCAGGGTGGGTGTACCTGCCGCAGTCACTCCTTGAAGAAGACTGAAGTTCACTCCTAGGACACAGAGAAACACTGGAAGAGAGAGCATAACACCAAAGAAAAGGGACAGATACTAGGAAAAAGTATGTTGGTTTGGTTTTTTTTTCCTATGTAACATTTTTCAGATATTTATTGAGACTTTTATGTAGTAATTTGGAAAATGGGTGCATACTGTTGTAAGTAGAGCAATATATTAACTGGACTGTCTTTAAATTATTAGCTAAATATATGTGGTGTGCTAACTCTTGCCCATGACAAGATTTTGAGCATAACCTTGTAGCAGATTTCTCGGGAAAAGAGTAAGTTGACATAGCCCAAAATGCAGCCAGGAAGTGATCTAACAATTAATCAATGTAAATGAACTAGGTTTTAGTGTTTACACTCAAAACCAAGTTCTCCTAGCTTTCGCAAAAAAAGGTTTACCTGCATATGTGTCTACGCTGTCATTCAAAACAAGACCAGACACTGTTCTCCGTACTGCTGATGAGGTAGCCCAGGCTGAGTACATTCACGCTACATAGCATTTAGTCTTGTGTACATGCCTATTTGACACATTTTTCTGTGTGTTGTTTTTTATGGTGTTTTTGTTTGGTAGGGGTTTTTTCTCTTTTTTTTTTTTTTTTTTTTTTTCCCCAGGCATCTGAACTACTGCGAATCTCTGCTGAAGACCCTCAGAGTTATACAATTATGAAATAAGATTGAGGGTGTTTGCAACATGCTCTGGGGACATAAGGACATGCACAAGTATCTGTAGGATTATCTGAGGATGCAAAACCTTTTGGAGAACTTCTGAAGACTGTGTAGATTAAAGGGAACCAAACATGGAACTTCTTATCCCATAGAAATGCATCTGCAATGTTTCTAAACACATTATTAAAAGAAACAGAGCATTCAGGTTATTCTACAGGTTCTGCTTCATCCTTAATGCCATGTCTGCTTGAATTGATAGTTTTCATGAAATACAGAATTTACAAAGTAAAGAAACAGTTATAAACACAAAAAAGGGTAATTTAATTTAATTTAATTTAATTTGTTTGGAGATAGATAAGCTTACAGCAAACCAGCAAAACCAGAAAATGAGCGCAGAGTTTTCTCCCATCGAGTAGGAAATATTTTGAAGCAGAGATTGAGGAAACAGTATAAATTTCACAACACAGGTCATGAAGAGTGTTGTGTTGACCTTGGCAAGTTCTTTTATTATTTTTCACCAGGAGACACTAAATGGAAATTATAGGATTTAGTGTTGCTAGTGTAAAATACGACAATTATTGGCAGAACAAGAAATAATGCATTGGACAGTTCTTGCTTTCTTAATTCAGCCTCTGACTTTTATCACTGTCCTCAAAAGTATTATGAAGGGAGTAGTCAGTAAGAACCTTATGAAAGAAACAATGCTGTCAAGGTGTGTTGTTTTCAGGATCTCCTAGCGGAAAAAAATTTCTCTGTTGTGTGAGCAAAGGGGTAAGTCTTGCTTTTGGCCAGACACGAGAACAGATTAAAGTAAGGTACTGAAAGAGAGGTGTGCTTTTTGATGATGACACATCTACTTTTAATTTAACAAAAGAAAGGGGAAAAAAGCTTCTTTGAAGATTCTTCCAGAAGCCTCTCATTTGAAAAACTACTCAGATTTAATTACAGAGAGACTCAAGAAAGGATTATGTGTTACTGGAATAATGTGGAGAAATTAATAAATGAAAAAAAGAGCCTCTGAATCAGCAATGTTGAGTTGTATGCACATAATAATCAGCAAAAATGACAGCAAATTGGGCACGATTTGTGTACATTTCATTCAGAAATTAAATTTCAAGTTCTGAGTGTCTTCCTGTTTAGGAGATAATTTCTGTTGTGTAAGTTTCTCTGACTGTCCGCTCACAAAGGCCACTAAAGAAGGGAAGTTCCATCCCCTAGCTCATAAATGGAGATCCAATATCAAACGAACCAGTATTTTTCCATCTCTGTTTGAAAATACCTGTGGCTCAAACATATAACAACTTATTTTACAAACATAAAAAATTTAAAAGCAATTAAAATGGAAAACACTAGGAAAAAAATGGAAAATACTTCTGAATTATTCATAAAATTAAATCTTAAGGGCTAATGTCAGCATTGTGGCAAATAGCTGCTGAAGGATAGTTACACACAGGTCGTTATTTCTCAGTTGCAATACAGGAAGAACTGAGATTTTTGCTACACAAAGGTAATCACCTAGAAAAATTTATTTGCTTATAGAAAGTTCTGAACTTTATTCTATTATTCCCATTCTTCTTAGCTGTGTTCTACTCAACATAATGCTATCACTATTTCCTGGAAAGGTACTCATTATGAGGACAGAAAATATGTGAGCATAACTCTAGATTACTGATTCAGACATTATGTTGGGTGGCTTTCAACTAACTAATCCAGTGATTCTTTTAGCATGTCTTCCCAAATGTACATGCGATAAACTCAACTGCTCATTATATGGAATAGATCATAGGCTGTTGTCCTAGTTTCAGCTGGGATAGAGTTAATTTTCTTCCTAGTAGCTGGTATAGTGTTATGTTTTGGGTTGATAACACACTGATGTTTTCAGTTGTTGCTAAGTAGTGTTTAGTCTAAAGTCAAGGGTTTTTCAGCTTCTGATGCCCAGCCAGCAAGAAAGCTGGAGGGGCACAAGGAGTTGGGAGGGGACACAGCCAGGGCAGCTGACCCGAAGTGGCCAACGGGGTATTCCATGCCATGTAACATCATGACCAGTATATAAACTGGCAGGATTTGGCCAGGGAGGGGATTGCTGCTTGGGAACTAACTGGGCATTGCTCGGCAAGTGGTGAGCAATTGCATTGTGCATCACTTGTTTTGTATATCCAGTCTTTTTATTATTATTGTCATTTTATTATTGTTGTTGTTATCATTATTAGTTTCTTCTTTTCTGTTGTATTAAACCATTGTTATCTCAACCCACGAATTTTACCTTTTTCTTCTGATTCCCTCCCCCCATCCCACTGGGTGGGGGGGAAGTGAATGAGCAGCTGCGTGGTGTTTAGTTGCTGGCTGGAGTTAAACCATGACAGCTGTTCCTCAGCTGATTTACTCATTGTGCTTGGCCTGCAGGCCCATTCTTTCAGTGACACCTTTTGCCTGCTTTGATGTTCAGGGCTGCCCAAGGATACTGTTTAGTTCTTGGTTCTTCATTTGCATCCTGCTGTTTGGTGCTTGTGGTCTCCTCCTCTAAGACCGAGGTGGAAGCCTCTGATCCTTGCCTGTTATCTGCTTTTCCCCTATGGCAAGATAAAACAGGCTCAAGATACACAATGTTAACAACATTCTTGCCTCCTTATTTTGAAGGTGTTAAAGGGTCAGTTTGGAATGGCACACAATATCTGACTGACTTTTTTAATTCTCTTAGATAGAATTTGTTAAGTAACCACTTTTGAGAGTACAGCTATGGAAACATAGAGGTGTATAGATACAACTATCTCTCATTGAGGGTGTCTCCTTATTATTGCTTCCTGCAAGCTAAGGAGAGGGTATTTCTGACAAGCAGCTCAGCAAAGAGCCAGTTAAAGAGATCTTTTTGAGCTCCCTACAAATCTGTAAAGCTGGGGAACATGCATATTCCTGCCAGAAAGTAATGGATAGCTGGGTAGGACTTCAGAAGAATTATACAAACATCTTTGAAGCCTGGTGTACAAAGTACACTGCCATCATGCTCATGACACATACCCAATTCTTATTTCTTCTTCCTCAACTGGAATGACTGAAAATGAATTGACTTATGGTATATTTTCCTTTGATTTGTGTGCTGTAAAGTACCATGCAATACACTGTAAACATAACATTCAGAAAAAATCGAATTTCAGTTATGTCAAAAAAAGTACTTCTAGCATTTGTCTTTAAAGAAATCTACCACCAACAGCATATTCCCCCCCTTTTTTTTTTTTTTGGAAAATTCATTTTGTGATGCAAAAATGCTATACTGAAAAAATGTGCACCTGCTCTACTCAACCTACTGATAGTCTTTGATCAGGAAAAGTTTGAGCTTTATTTTATGACTACTATAGATTTCTCAACAATAACTGATTCTGTTAGGTCACAGCATTTGTATTTCTTGATCAGTTTGCTAGTGATAATGGTAATTTAATGGTTAACATTTTTATTTAGTTTTATTAAATAGAGTGTAGTCTTTAGGAAATTACAGTAAAGAGAACAGACTGATTTATGAACTGTGTTCTTTGAATCTTATTTTACTAGAAGCAGAAAATTACAAGGTCCAAATATATAGACAGATGTGCAAAGAAAACTTTAGATAAAGTCTGATACAAAAATACTTGCTTCTTTCTGTTACATAATAACAAAAATTATATCTTCCTGGTTCCCAAAGGTTGTGGATAAAAGGCTGTAGTATTTTTTATTTTCACTTAAATTATATGTTAGAGAAACAGGAAAAGATGGAAGACCAAAATTATTTCTCTCATTTAATTTTGCAAATTGTCAACATGAAGTTGTTCTGTATTGCATTTGTAAATACTCTCAATTTAGTGAATCAGCATGCAACCTTCATGTATAAAACTAAGGACTACAATAACCTGTAGACCGATGTTTGACATTACAAAATGATCCAATTTTTCCTTCTAAACCATGTGTGCATTCAGTAGCAGTCAATCAGCTTTTGATATGTTTTATGGATGTTATCTCTGTAAGCATTCTCTTTGAAGAACTGTTCATTCAATCTGTAGTCCTTAAAGAGAATTATAATTTTATTTTTGAGAGTATTAGAAAAATATTTTCAGTTACTACCTAACAGTAGCTGTTAATGTTTACAAATTTTTCAAGGAATTAGCATCCTTCATGGCTCATTATTTAATCCTGTAGATGTAACTGCATGAATATTTCCATCTAGGTGGCATAGCAGAAGATTTGATTCTGTTTGAATGCAGCTGTTGCATTTGAAGATGCATCAATATGTGAGTTTATGCCACATTTTAAAATCATACAGGATGCTTGCAAGGGCATTGAATCAAGATAGATTGATCTACATGCATAAACATGCACGCACACACACAAACATTCTCACAAATACATAATTTCTCTAAAAATAGAAATAAAGCATTGGAGAAATATTTCAAAACCCTAGGTTGTGTCATCCCATCAGCTTTTGAGCAAAGCTCCCCATTGAGAATTCTGATTAAAAATTGATGATATTATATATAGTTGCTTTCAAAGTTAATCACAACGATTCAAAGTTTTAAATGACTTTGCAAATCAGTACCACTCTCAGGGCCCTAAGGGACCTAATAAATCCTGACCAACCTCTCCTGTGGCCTCCAACCACACCTAGGGGCCCAGAGGCTCCATTTCCGCTCTACTTGGGGCCATCAGCCCCATCTGGAGCTATTTTGGGGGAGTGTCAGCCTCCAGCTCAGCCACAGACATGCTTGGCCATGGAGGCCCATCATCTGGGCACCAACCCATGGACCCCCACATCCTCCTGTTCCCTGACAGTGAGCTTAGGCCTTCTTGAGCCCTGAATTGAGGGCCATAGAGTTGTAGTCTCTGGCCATAAGACTACAAACCTTCTTCCACTTAAGCTTTTTTAATAATTGTCTCTAGAAGAGACAATATCAAATATTCTACAATAAGAGTTTTTGAGTGGCAATCTGGAAAGGATTAAAACGTAAATGTATGAACATATGTACAGTATCAGTGGATCACAGTATTTTATTGTAGTGTTGTGGCTTTCTTGGGGGTATGTGTTGTGGTTTTTTATACCATGGAATGTAAATAGTGATCTTTGTTTGAGATTGAGTGACTATTTGCAATCATTATTTCTGAGTTATGGGAAATACCAAGTTAAATTAAACAATTTCTTGGATTTTTTTTTTCCTGAACAGGTATCAAAAAGCAAGTCTTTTTAATTAGCTATGGAAATACTGTTGATGCCTCCAATTTAAAAAAAAAAAAAAAAAAGAAAATTCAGTCTCTCTGACCTTATGAACACTTTTCCCCTAAGCATTCTCTAGCTTATTACTTTCTTCTAATTTCCCAAACTGAAATTTCAATAGAAAACCAGTTACAGATAGTTTTGTTAACATTTTTATTGCTTTCTTTAAAAATACACTTTAAAATATATTCGATGCTTCAAGTTACAATTGATTTTAACATTTTGAAATTTTTGCAGAAGTAGGTTTGAATTTTGCACAAGGCACGTAAGCATCCTTCCCTTCTGTTCTCCAGAAATGAAGTAAAAAGTAGAAGATCTTAAGAATTTTAATTGAGGGAACTGGCATGTAGTTTAGGAATGTAATCTGTGTAGAAATATTAATTATTTGATAATTATCATGATAAGAACTTTCATTCTATAGATAGTAGAAAATACATATCTCTAATGTAAAACTTTGGAATTTTCAAGCACTTCAGTTCTGCTAAAACCACAAAAGTCAAATACTCTTCCTCTGTGGATATCAGACTTTACAAAAAGGCAGCCTTTATCATATCATTGATCATTGGCTCAGAGGTCTAAATATAACAAAATTCTCACAGGTAAAACAAAAATAAGATAGGAGATAATATGCCTGCTATGTTATGCCTCTAATTAGCTGATATTAAGCCTTCAATATCCAGGACATGGTAATAAGATGTTAAAAACTGTGTCTGATAGATGCTGTGATGTAAGAATGAATTAATATTAAAAAAAGAATGAGAAGATAACAGATTAGATTTACCAGTCTTGCCTACATTCAGTAGTCCATCTCAGGCAAATTGTGTTTGTCTGAATAAGCCACAAAACCCAAAGATAAAGGTTTTAAGTATTGTGAGAACAGCTTACTGAGGTGAACATTACTCATGAAAATTTAATTAAGCTTTAGTGGGAAAACAAATGTTCTTTTAAGCAGGAAAGGATTTACTGATGGGACACCCACCTACCTGGCTGTTAGCCTTTTCAGCGATTTGTATTTTTCCTTCATTGCTTCACTCTAGATTAAGGAGCATGGGAAATAATCTTGTGCCATGTGCCTTGCATCCTTAAATTAATCTAATGTTTATGTCTGTCCCTGTTCTGTAAGCAAACATCACAACTAGGCAGTATATTCTGATAAACAGAGTTTGGTTAGCTTTTCAGTTATCCCAAGACGTCTATTATGTGGGTTCCAAAGAAGCAATGGCTTAATCTTTATTTGTTTGTGTAAAACTCAAAAGGGAATCCCATTTATCCTTTTACTTGAAAATATTTGTGAAAACAACTTCTATGTTAATAATGAGATGTCTGAGCAGTACAAAAATATTATTTCATAAATTACATAGAAGACTCAAGGGATTTAGAAGAGGTGGTTTGGGTTTAAATTTTTGAGAGTTTTTTAAATATGATTTGCTTCTCAGTTTTCAAACAAGAAGTTATTTTAGGGGTATAGTGACAGATGCATATGTATGTCCTGGTTTCAGCTGGGATAGAGTTACTTGTCTTCCTAGTAGCTGGTACAGTGCTATTTTTTTGAAATAAATATGAGAAGAATGTTGATAACACACTGATGTTTTCAGTTGTTGCCAAGTAATGTTTAGTCTAAAGTCAAGGATTTTCAGCCTCTGATGCCCAGCCAGCAAGAAAGCTGCAGGGGCACAAGAAGTTGGGAGGGAACACAGTCAGGGCAGCTGACCCAAAGTGACCAACAGAGTATTCCATACCATATGACGTTTTAGGAACTGGGGGGGCATCGCCGCTCGGGGACTTCTGGGTGCGTCAGTCAGCGAGTGGTGAGCAATTGCGTTGTGCATTACTTGTATATTCCAATCCTTTTCTTATTACTGTTGTCATTTCATTAGTGTAATCTTTATCATTATTAGTTTCTTCTTTTCTGTTCCATTAAACCATTCGTATCTCAACCCACGAGTTTTAGTTCTTTTCCCTATTGTTGTGGTTTCAAGTCAGCTCAGTCGGTAATAAAGCACCACGAAGCCGCTCGCTCACTCTCCACCCCCTCGCCTGGCCACGTTGGGATGAGGAGAAAATACAAAGGCAGGCTCATGGGTCGAGACAAGGACTGGGAGGGATCACTCCCCACTTATGGTCACGGGCAAAAGACAGGCTCAA
>VYZV01026521.1:78416-94232 GCA_013401275.1 Pandion haliaetus | reverse complement strand
TTTAGCTCTTGGGACATTTTGTGGCAGTCACCATTAGCAAGAATGTCATTCCAAAAGTGATACATGGTATTACTGTCTTTTCATGGTATTGTTATTACAGTAGTCTTAATGGGGCAAAAATACTTCTAACTCAAGACCACCATCACCCCATCAGCTACTACTAAAACTCTCCTTATGTGTTCAAACCCTCTTCCCGTAATGAAAAATCACGGTAACAGAAGAGAGGTGAGTAGTGATGATACAAAATACATACCATCAGACACAAATATGTTTTATGAACTTGTGTCACATGAGGCCTTGGGAAATCTTATACACATGAATGCTTTCACAAATTATGTTTATCTTGTATGTGCACAAGAGCAAATTACATATTTTTTTTAAGCCTTCAGGGTATCTGCAAGTGGCTCTATTCTTGCCGATTCAGTCTGAGCTAAGAAATACATCAGTAAGGCTCTAGACTTTGCAAGGTCACTTCAGATGGATAGAGTTGTATGAAATTTCTTGTTGAGACTTGAAAGCAGATAAAATTCAGGTGGTTCTACTCTTCAGTATGATGCGAATTTCTTGTTAGTTCAGGAAAGTAACTAAAAGGACTAGTTGAAGTGTCAGAAGTTCTTCCAGGTTCTTTTGTTACAGACAGGGAACGAAACCATTGTTTTGGAAAGAGGAAAATAAGCCCAATTACCTGTAGGTAAAAGTGGCAATTTCCTTTTTACCCTTTGCCCACAGAAAAGGCATTAGAGTTGGGTTGCGTAGAATGGATCGGTCAAAAAAAGAGAGTTAAATATTTTAAGTCAGTTATGTGAGGCTGAATTACAGCATTATATATCAGATGCTTTCCAGCATTAGCAGCAACGTCCCTCGTGTCCCCCTCCCACTGCCACAACTCAGGAACCTGGAAAACACAGTATCATGTCATTTTTCATTGTAGTTATACCTTCTAGTTATGGAGATAGTGCATTTCTTTCAATTAAAAGAGGGTGGGTTTTTTGCGTTTCATCTTCACATTTCATCACACAGGGGTGATTACAGAGCAATAGTGTCTGGGAGGCATTTTATAAGTTTTTCAAGTATCAAATATTTTTGAGATTTTTCAGGTTAGTTGCAAGGTCTGGCATTTCAAGCAATGACAACAGAAGCAAAACCATGCAACTGTGAGTAATTTGCCATTTCCCAATAACCTTCCGAGTCGAATCAAGTGGGTTTTGCATAGCTTTCACAATTGCTTTGAAGAGCATTCAAACGTACCTCTCATGTTGAAACAATCTTGTATTTAGGTTTCCCACACACCAGCCAGTAGTGTGTCCTAAGTAGTCCTCTGCAGGGCATTCCCAGACTGATGTGTGAGAATTTAGTGGTTGAACCACTCCTGTTTCTTCCATGCAGCTGCCAAACCAGTTGTTTTAGCTATCGACTTTCCCTTTTAATCTTTGCGGTCTTGGTTATTCACATGTACTAAAGAATGAATGTTATTAACGTGGATGATGACAGAAGTACTGAAAGCAAAGTTGTTTAAACTGGGTATGTAATCTGAAATTTATAAGGGGGATCTTCAAGTGGAAGCAAGTTCTCCACCAATAGTGTTGTAGGTTCTGTTAGCTTTTTAATTCACATTTGAACGTAAGATTTTCATATTTTCTCTTCAGTCCTGTGTCAGAGAGAGGCTTCTCTAAACTAATACAAAGACTGTTGCATTTAACTTATTACGAATAGGTAAACAGGACCTGCAGGGACCGCAAAATGTATGACACGTACCTTGGGACAATGGGATGGAGGAACACAGTAGGTGACAGGTCCAGGAGGATCTGCTGAATAAGTACTGCGTATGCCCCCATATATCATAGCCCACAAAAAGCTCCCAGTAGAAATATGAGACCTATAGTAGAAGACCAAATGACACAACTGTATTACACTTCATAATGCCATAAGAATAGAGCGAGAGAAGTAAAAGCCATGGCCATACAATGGTTATTTGCAATAGAAGCACGTTGTTAAATAATATTCAGGCGGTCCTAGGAATGGGCCATGATGAGGAAGGGCAAAACAGAAATGTCAATTGTCTCTGCCACTCTTGAGACAGATACTTTTTCCCTATGGCATTGACCATATCAATAAAGTTTGAAGTCTAATTCTTAATGAGCAATCCCTTAGGCTCCCTGCAGCTGTGGGAAAGTTTCTCATTATGTTCTGTAGGGCTTAATTTTCCATTCAGGGCTGTTCATGTTTTCAGTTCAAGGCTAAAAAAAAAATGAAAGCGTTACTGATGAGAGATGTTGGAGAAAAAAGACTGCTGGTGGAGATACACTGAGCAGGAGCTATCAATCCTTGTTTAGAAGAGTAGACACTAAAGTTTCAGTGTGTCTTAAATGGCAAAGGAAACTGTCGTTCATTTGAATGTTATTGAAGGGCTTGCTTTTCCTCTTAACCCGTATCACTGTGTCTTGGTGCTTGGGGAGGGTGGTCCTTACTATATTTCTTGCATTCAAGGGGTGGGAGAAGCTTTTTTTAGAGATCGAGGATGGTAAGGAAGAGGGAAGATCTTATTTTCAGCTGCTTTGCTCTAATCATTCTTGTGAGTTGGCTTTGGCTTAGACCTTGCAACTGTTGTCAGTCATTGTTGGGTAAAATTGCCAATCTAGAAAGTCAAATCTTAAGGGTATTGGAATGGAAAATATTTGATACTTTCTTGGTTTGATAAGACTCTTCTTATAGTCTCTGTTACTTGTAAACTATATAATTAACTTAGGCTGTGATCAGTTTGCTTTAATATTCTGTAAAAATCACTGTAAAATAACAGACTTTGGGGTACTAATCACAAAAGTAATGGGGAACTGTAATTCCTACAAGTATTTTAGCTGTTATATTTTTTTAATATGTCAATAAATCTTTGAAGTGTTAGGACTCTGTTTTACAAACCTCAGGTATTAAATGGAGAACTTGTCCTTTAAAAATGAGTATTTGTGCATAGTAGGAATAGTAATACAAAAAACTTGATATAGTACACACTCCAGAAGCAGTGAGAAAAACAGTAAGGCCAAGGTAGTCAGCTCTTGAAGATCTATTTCTGCAGTATTAAAATAAGCATGAGACTCAGCTCTAGTGCAATTTAAACAGCTCTTGAGGATCCCTTTCTGCACTTTAAAATAAGCATGAGACTAAGTTTTAGTGCAATTTAAAAATAATTAATCTCAAATAAATACATAGTGGCAGTATAATCGATGCAAATCTATGTAAATAGGTAGTTATGGTGAATTAGAATGTAGTGTTACTGAATGGACTGCTCAAGATTTCATTAACTAAAGAGTCTGAAGACTCTGTTTACCAAGAAGAATCCAGTTGCTTTAGGTTGTTAATTTGAGAAGCTGATCGTTTTGGACCATTAATCATAATAATAAGAGACAGATTTAGTGAGCTTTAGCGCAGTTCTCAAGTAGACTAATAGTTGTGTAATCCACTGTTTATTAATATAAATGAAGTAAATTAGAAGCATGACATTATAAAGAGGAGGAAGAAACTTCAAGAACTTTCCTGCATCCTCCCAAACCTTTATTAATTTACAATGACACGTTGTTCTTCAGTAGTTTGCTTTGTTTTGTTTCAGTCTGTTTTTCTCCTGTACTAATAGTGCAATAGTGCATGGATAAGCAGCCTAAGAGAAGAATGTGTGCAGTGATCTCTAACCATGTTTACAGTTACTTAATATCAGTAATTTGGTTGGGAGTAGAGAACTTACCGGCCTTGGGAAGTTGTGCATTTTTATTTTATAGATATTCTTATCAGTAAGATCGTGTTTTTCATTCATCTGGAGGCTCTGAGCCAGGATTGCCAGCACATGCAAGATTTCATGCGAATGGAGACTCCCACCCCAGTGTGGTGCAACAGATTATCTGTGAGCATTGCCAAGCAGACACCTAAATAAGAAATACCGTGTTCTCACACGTAGGGGGAAGTGAATGTTCAGCCTGCTAAGGACTCGACAACTGCATCTATCTCTATCCAGCTTTACTTCAGAGAGGAGGTGGCGTGTGATGGCGTGCAGTGTAGAGGCGAGAGGTTTTCCCCAGCTCCGAATGCTTCCTGTCTTTCCTGAGGCCAGTTGCCTTTGGGAGTCTAGGTTTTCCCACTCTGGGGTTCGCATGGCAGATTAACACTTGCCTGTAACAAAATGTCCCAGTGTCCGGACTTCTCCTGACCTTGCCCTGGGGTTCTGGCACGAGGTCTGTGGATCTGTGTGTACTCCTGTGCATGGGGAATGGAGATTTCCAGGAGCTTTATAGAACTTGCCTGCTGAAGCACCTTCTTGTTGAGCCATGTGTGTAGTTAAGGGGAAAACCTCGGATTTCTTTAGGATTAGCATCAGTTTCTCGTTATAAACCTAATGTTTCAGCACTTCCAGAAATGCGAGCCTCTCCTGATGGCCTGCTTGAGCCTCGTGGATTCTACTTCTAGCTTTTCTCTTTCAAAATTATTTTTTAAAAATTAGGAAGAAAATAATGTGAATTTCACAAAAATAAAGATTCTTAATTCCTGAAGAGTCAAAACGTCTAGAAATTAAAAATCTCCATGTACGTTTAGCAGCTGGAGGAAATCTGCATGCATGTGCATGTCTTTTCCTACTTCCTCCACCAAAACCCACTAACCAAACTGATCCAAAGATCCCCAGGAGCCGTCAGCAATTTCTTCCTCAGATTTTTTCCTTTTAAAAGTAACTCCACCTCCCCCCCTGAAATACAAGGCTTGTTTTTTAACAGTGTGGTTCCTGACCTCCTTTCACCTTTTTATTTTGGATACACAGGCTTAGCTCTGTATTGAGAATCACATTGCAAATCTAAATGCCAATAGGAAACCTCAGAGCTCACTTTAGAAAAAACGGTGCACGGAAGGCAGCAATTCCCATATTCATGCATTTTGAACAGCAGTTTCTTCTAGTGCAAAATACTGGACGACGGTTGTAAAGAATATAATTTCCTATCCAATCCAGGCTCCTGCTTACAAATCACCTGACAAAAATACCATTAAGAAGTAGTTCTGTGACATGTGCTCATCCGTCACTCCGGTTATTCCACAGCAGCTTTCCAGCGAGCAAGTTGGGAAATAAGACCGGCTTTCCAGTGGAAGCTCCTTAGGGTAGGTGGTTTCAGTTTTGCCTCCCTTGATTTGAGTAAGACAGGCCTGTTTGCAGTTGTGAATTCTTTTGGAGCGTGCCTTCACATGCAACTTCTCATACTTTTTTGGATCGCCTTAAAAGAAATCCATACTTGTAGCTGACCTACTTAATCTGTGCAATTATTCCACTTTGCTAGGGTGTATGTGCATCTTGTTCTCATCTCCGTATTTTCTTCCAGTTTGGCAGTTATTTCATTCCTTGTGAAAAATACCATATGGTTGGTAGTGGGAACCTGAGTTCAGTATTTCTATTGTTACAATTGCTGGCCAGGAGAATGGAGGCAGAAATCAGACTACCGGTTTGCAAAATCACCGCTCATTCACTGCTTGCTTGGAAATCCTTCTGGCTTAATTTAACTGTTTTTAATAGTGATGAGTAAGGCAAACGGTGTCCTCCTGAAAGCAAGTGAAATGTCAGGGATTATTGGTTCCAGTTAAAAATGCACCAGTTTCTCACCAGAGCTTGATGCTGCAACATCTCTTTATAAATCTACTAAGAGACTTCCAAGAGCTGATGGGTATTCTGTGCCTAATTATCTTTTGTGTAATGCCAAATTTACTTATATGTTTCTTCCTTCCTGCCTGTAAAGCTACAATATTCTTTAAAGCTCCAGAGTGTGCAATCTACATAAATTGAGTGTTTCTGGATCAAATTGCATCTGAGTGGGGTGTATGTAGGGAGGATTCAGCCCTGTAAAATGCTGTACGCTCTGTGATCTGGCAGAACTTATTAACGAGCTAAGATTTAAGTAAGTAAGTAAGTAGTTTTCCTGAAAACACTGAGTCATTTGGTGTTTGTTACTGGCTTAGTACTGGTACTCTTAACATATTGTATAATCTGTCCCTGAACCGATATAATTAAAAATCAGCAAACCTCTTCAACTGCTAAATATAAGCCTTTTTTTTAGTTAAAATTTACTCTCTTCATTTGTGGTTAAATGCTTACTAGTATAGGAAAGTATAACACTTTACTTGCCTCTTGTTACTAAGTATATACAGGTTACAACGCATCTCTATAGAACACCGAGAACAGATTATAGATAAAATTAAATATAAAAGTTTTTAACCTACATATAGTAACTTTTTGGCAATATTAACGTATGCAGAGGGAGGGCCAATAACTACTAACTTCTTAGTTACTACATGGCATCTAATACTATCTAGTGATTTGGTCATAACACTTTTGACCCTGATCTTTTGCTTCGCATTTTTCTTGTAAATGTTGCTTTTGTAAAGTTGCCCTAATAAATTCTTTCCTCTGTTTTCCAAAGTCTTGCTTTGCCCCTTGCCTATCATAGGGAAACAGCTGTGATTTAAGACATCAGCTTTGCTATTAACATCAAGTGGCTGCATAACAACTATGAATCATCTTTATGAATGTGTTCTGACTAAATCATAGGACTCATTAGGTGTGGATGGATGGATATCTGAGAAAGTGATATAGGTAATAGGCTGTCTTCTAAGATAATGAGAAAGTTTTCACCTTCACTTCTCTATATGCATGCTTTGGAAATGGTGGCCTTCTAATACAAATACTTGCAAACATGCAGCTGAAAACAAGTCTATCACTGTAAATCCAGTCATATGCACAAGACTGATTCATATGATTGAATGGTAATTACTCACAATTGGGACTTCTGTAGCAGAGTATCAGACAAGACCAAATGAAATTGTTTGTTTTGGTTTTTTTTCTCCCAAGTTGGGAGATCACTGGCATCTGATGGCCAAAAAAGAATCATCCCTGGTGTTCCCTGAGGAAGGTGGGGAGATAAATGGTGCTGAATCATACAGGAATGTGCAGAAAACAAATTTCCCGAATTTCTGTTTTGCCAAAACAGTCATTTAAATAGCATGTGTTCCTTCTACACATGGACTGTCTGGGAAAGTATTTAACCTTTTCTGTATAATTTATTTATTTCAAGGATATTATTCCATTCTTCTATGGAAGAACCCAAAGATACAAGCAAACTGCCTCTTGTCCAAACCATATCTCTTAACTCAGCAAATACAATTCACCCCCCAAATGAGCTAGGTTAATCTGCTCTTCTTGATAATTTTTTGCTATAATGAGATTTTTTTTATAGTTGCTCTCTAAATACTAATTTTAGTTTGATAAATCTTTCAATTTATTTGCTGCAAAGAATGGTTATTTAACAACAACCAAAAAACCCAAATCAGTCTGAACATTAACTGCCTCAAGACACAAACTCATTAGAAGCACATACTCAGATTGATTGTGCTGATACTGATGGTGATGATAATAATAATTGCATTACAGTAGTGCCTTAGGATCCTAGCTGTAAATGAGGTTCTCATTCTTGTAGGTACACAACTAACATCTGCTCCAGCCCTGAAAAGCTTAAAAACTAGAAGTGAAATGAGAAAAAATGAGAGCTTGAATGCAAATCCTCTGTTTACAAAAAAAAAAAAGAAAAAGGAGACCTATTTGGATCCTAACCAGATATGCCAAATTGTGTTCTTCAGCACCTTCAAAAAAATCAAGCTATCTGTCAAGATGATAAAAAGTTTAAAATAATTTAAGCAGAACACTCATATGAAACACTGTCATGCAAGAGCATGGTGAGTTCTGCTCTCTGATTTGTGGTAAGCAGTTAATAAAGAAATGAAATAATGAATGGTGTAGGTTTCAATTGTAGTAATGCACATAGTGCTAGTAATAAGCAGGGAGCACATACGCCTCTTTGAAGGATGAATTGAGGTTTATACCGAGGTATTGCTTTTACAGTCAAGCAGATGTCAGTAGGCTTGCTTTACAGGATATTAAGATATATGAAACTGAAGGCTTCTGAGTAGTAAAAATTCCTCCTGTCAATTCGTCTTTGTGTATGGCATTTTGATATATCATTCACAGCTTAATTATATTGTTGTAGTTGAGAGATTAAAACAAAAGTCAGGTTGGCTCTTGCTTAAACCTCTCTCTGAAATAATGGTGCTAGGTTGAAGGGGGAAGAAATCCGTAAGATCTATATAAAATTCCATTATAATTTATTGTGCCATCAATAACAGGTTCCTTCCATGATGCAGTTTCACACAGTGCAGTTAGGGAGATACTCATCAGCTATGACTCGCTACACAGGAGCACAAACAACTAATACCAGACATATCAGGAAAAAAGTGAGAGAGTGGGAATTGTCCTTTGTACAAGCCCTGGCGCGGTTGGTGTGTGGATTTTGCCAAAACCCAATGGAATTAGGGCAGCTGAACAAAGACACAAATCCCTCGGTGCAGTTACGGGTCTGACTGTAAAAAGGGTTTGATAACCCCATCCAGGAAGTCTTTGTTGTCACCTTCACCGACATGGAGATGGCTACCTGTCTGCAGAAGGTGACTGTTGGGCAGGTGGGGAGCTGGGGCCCCTTCAGTTGCCATCCCTGGTCAGAGGGAACAGGAGGGACTCCCCTTCCCAACAGGGGGTTACAAAGACTTTTTTGGATGCCGAGCTGGGCTCAATTTGTTACCAAGGAGACGTGTGATTTTGTGTTTGCCTATTAAATGGCAAGCTATAAATGACAAAACAAACTCCGTAATCAAAATAAACTGCAGTATGTCATTTAGGGGTGCAGGTTTTGAGGCTTAATTATTATCAACTACATTGATTAAAGCAAAACCAATCAAAACCCAAAAGAGAATTTTCTGTGTTCTCAGAGTCTCCATTACTCTTTGTGCTTGGGGATTTTATCTGCATAAAATAAATTGCTCTTACATGAAGCTCCTCATTGAAGTGAATTGCATATGGGTAACTAATAAAGGTCTACGTGGCATCCAAAAAAATCTGTGCAGTTAAAGTAGAAATTTTTCAAGATGTTGTGTTTGGCATATTACTCCTGCACCTTGTGTTCTGGATTATACTGTAATGCATATACAAATTGAATGTCACATTAATGAGTGCTGCCAAAAAAAAAAAAAATTAAATACTAGACAAGTAAATGTAACTTAGGATAAAGCTGTTAATACGGGTCATTGTATTATTTGTTGCACATGTTTGCATATATTGCTTCAAATGATGGGTTAAGGCATGCACTTAATTTATTTGACAGCTTCCTGCTGTAGCTGTGGTTGTGCCCATGGATGGCTTTCAGAGTGACAGCTTTGAAGGCAGGGAAAGGTTGTTTATCTCTGAACTTCAGGATCAGAAGGCAAAAGTGTGGACAGGCAGAGGTGGTGGTGATGATGCCATGTGGCATATACTTGGTAAAAATGGCTGTTGAGGAGTTTTTCATTGAAAGTGATCACTTTCAAACACTGTTGAACTGTCTGTGGATGCAGAGGTAGAGCTGCTCCATATTCACCTGCCTGGGGATGCGGCACTTCCTGACAGTACACTTTACATATATGGAAGCAAGTAGAATAATGAAACTGGTAAAAAGTTCAGGCATATAATCTTCTTTACTTGCTTTACTGCTAAATATTAGATTGGCTGTCATAAATTATTAATCTGAGCCTGCTAACGGTACCAATTTGGTGCCTCTGCCTTTCTTTTCTGTAGTTTAGTTTAATGAAATTGTTATTGTTGTTATTGCTTCCTTCGCATATTAAAGAATTCATGTAATAAAAGAAAAGGAAGAAAACCTTACATGATTCTATGGTACCTGAATGTAATGAAATGGGTTTGAATCTAATGTTTTCACATACTTTCTTTGCTAAAACAAATTCTTTCCATGTATCCAAAGTACTTGCACAATTTAGGTAAACACCTTTTTACCCATTTTACATGTTTGGAAAAAATAAAAAAAATTATTTAGTATGCTATAATTTTGGAAGAATGCTGTAATGAACCAGTACATTGCCACAAATTGCTTGTAGAGTACGTGGCACAGGTATAGGTGAGAAAATTTTAGGAAAGCTTCTGATCAACATCAGAAAACAAACCTTCAGCATTCAGAAAACAAAATTTCAGCATTCTAGGAAAATGAAGACTTCCCCCCCCCATGCTGAGACCCCAGTTTGTAAGAAGGTAGACCTGTGATTTGATAATACATAATTTGAGGACCTTGCCCTGGGTAGAAGTCTCTTCATCATTATTTAGAATTAACCTGCTGCCCCCGAAGGCACAGGGTAAATTAATGTAAAATGTATTTAGTGATGTGATTTACGTGCGTTTAAAATAAGAATTTGATTTTTTTCTTCCATTACACTTAAAGACTTGTTGAGAATAGCTATCTTTCTGAAGAGCTTTTCGCATCTGTTTTTATCTTACTATTTTAATTGTTTAGTGCTGTATCTGTGTGCAAAGATTCCTTTTTCTTTTCCGTAATAAATTTATGTAGGATGTTGCTGAATACTGTTGTTATGTGGAATTGATCTGGCTTGATTTGGTGATACTAATGCCTTTTTGGTGAGCTTTGTCCATCTGATTGAGACATAATAAAATCAGTAAATGTTTCCTTTTTGGTGTGGGGGTAATTTTCTTTTTAAAAGAGGAAGAGGTGGAGTCCAATGTTGTGTTGATGGTTGGCATAGTAATATTTTTGTTCCTTTACAAAAACATTCACTGGGCAGGAGACCAGAAGCAACAGTTTACCTACTATTATTAATCTCTCTGTGGAATATTTAGTCTTCTCTTTTTGGAGGGATTTGCTAATAGAGTGGTTCGCCTGAGTAACCAATGCTTTCTGAAGGAAGAATAAACAGATTTGTTTATCTATAGCAGGTTGTTGAGATTTTTCACTTTCTCTCTCTGTATGTATTTATTATATTTTACATGTAATATATTAATATTGGTGTCTTAGAGAATAATTTTTACAAATAAATATTTCTAATGAAGTTATCTATATCCGTTTTTTGGCCACATGATATTTTCTTGTTTAGCAGACATCTTCATATTTTCCTTTTGAATTATAAATGATCACAGGTAGAGGTAATTTAAAAAAATATTTTTGCAAAAGGGTATGGATTTTGTATTCTTAAAGCACTACAGGCAACCTGGAATTTTCAAAGATGATCAGAATGCAGGCGTAACCCTTGCAGGTATCGAGTTAATGCTCCGGAGATACGCTGTGTCAGAAAGTCCCCCAGACAGCTAATCTGCAAGAAGGGGTGGGGATTCTTCAAGGTACTGATTTCAGTACTTGGTCCTTTGTTTTCCCTTGTGTACCCCAGCAAATGCTAATACTGCCTTTTCCTCTTGAAGCATAACGCACATCACACCATTGGCCAACTTTGCCCATCTTCCTTGTGTGCCCATTTGAGAGGTGAGGAGGTTGCGCACATGTGGATCTGCTTGATCCTCATCTCCGCCGCTTCCAGGAGTGAATGGTAGAAGGTTGGAAGGATTTGGGGTTGGTGGGGCACTTTAAATGCTGCACGTGTTGTATTAGGCATAGGTGAAGGAATTTTAGGACTAATTCACCCTCGAAGATGTGATCTAATGTGTCTGTTTCTCCCCTGCCACACTGACTTCTGCAGGTTTGGCTAGTCGTGTGTTTGAAAATAATTTTAAATGTCTTCATATTTGTCAGTTACTAATTAAATAACTCTCTGAAGTATTTCTGTTCTTACACTGCATTGAAGATTTTTAGTAGTTGTTTTTTTAATTTCATTCTTTAGCTGTGCTTTGTAAATGATCATGTTTAGTTACTTATTGAAAAGCTTAGTTGATTTTCTTAAAAGTTCATACTTGTTCTAAATCTTAACGTTGTAGTGTTTTTTGGTGGTAGGAGCTCCTTGCTCTGCAGCCCCATAGTTTTCTTTCTTAGGTAAGTGTAAGATAGATTACTTTTTAAGTAATAAGATGGGCTCATGTGTTATAAGTAATGTATTTGATTATTTTGGTGATGAATGAGGTATTTCTCCTACTGTACATAATTTCAGCAGAAAATTTTAGAACTGAACTAAACTACAAGCCAGTACCATTAAACATTTCTGTGGAGATCTTTCAGGTTCTTGACTTGCTGGCTGGCTTGATAGGGAATCTGGGCTCATTCCTGAGTTTGCCCCCAAAGTTTCCTATGAGCAAACAGTCTCTCCTAATTTGCCTGTTATAGGCGAAATGGAAGTAATAATCTTCTCTCAGATCAAACCTGATATTTAGCAATATATTCAGATATTGAGAAGAAAAATAGATTTTTGTTGCCTGCATACATTTGTAAAGTACTGTGCTTGTAAATTACTGCGGAATTGCTACAGTAAATTACTGCACTGTAAAATATTGCTTCTCAGTGGTTTGGGAAGATTTTTTTACGTACATGCCTTACTTAAGAGATACTGTAACATTAATCAGATTTATTTGAAAGGTGTTATTAGATTTTGTGTACTTTGTACTGAATAGTAGCGTATCCTTAGCAATGATTACTCATAAATCCTGCAATTATTTAAAGAATAGCCTCATGATTAGTAGCATTGACTGTGTTATCCTGTGTTATTACAACAGTATGGAAGCATTTTCATAATAACAAGGGATTTAATTGGTACAAAGACGTATTTGCAGAATACTAAACACATTGGTAAGCAAGGCATTTGAATTGTGCATTACAGGCACCCAGAGTATTATCAGCTAATTAGGTATTGGAAGGGCATATGTAGTGTTAGCAAAGGCTGTTCAACTTCTGAACGCAGTTTTTCAGTATTAAAATGGCTGGAACAATGATTATAAGTTTATGTGACTTTAAGTATGTTTTATTACCTTCTGTGAACATTTTCTGAAATAGACTTTTAAGCATTTTTCAGGGAACAGTGCGTGATTAAGTTTTACAATGAAGCTACTGATCTATATCTAGAAAATTGTGTAGGAGAAGTGTTTACATCAGTAATAGAATGACATAAATATTTAATCTGTTTCCAGGAAAAGCTGTTTTTTTACCAGCAGATGTATTTTATCAGGTGGTGGGAATGTCTGCATGTAGGTTGATCGGTCCAGGTAAAGGAGATGCATTAATGGGAGTCTGATACCCTGGGGAGCTCCTGATCATTAACCTGCCAGTTTTAAATTCCATCTGTAACGTACTAATCAAACGCTTGTGACAGTTTAAGCTTTATTGTCACCCTTAAACCTCTACAGAAGGAGGATTTCCTCTGAAATCTGTTCTGCTTCTTACTAGGCATAATTAACAGCTATGTGATCTGTTTTGTTAGTTTTTCCTGCCTTCCAGGGCAGTGTCATCTGCAGACTTCTTTTGCTTCAAGTCTGTGATATTTTATCCTCTTTCCTTGCTGTTCCTCACTTTTCATTGAATTTCTTGGCAGAAATGGTAGCCCACACAAGTATTTTATCTTTTGTTCAAACCTTTGGTTGTTTATGACCAGTCAGCTGTCAAAACCCTACATCTGCTGCTATGCTACAGAAGTTAGCCTTGCTAGAGGCAGTTTATTTTTCTAAGGAATTAAAAATTTTATCATATAGGCGTGGTGTTGAAAGTAGATAAAAATATATTATTAATGCTTTGCAGAGGAGGAAAACTGCTGCTAAGCAGGACAGGGTGGATTGCCATTTTGTGAATAAGTGCCTTTTTCTTTGCAAGTGTCTTGTGTAAGGCGCAGAGGTGACTCTCCTTGCCCAGAGCGACACGGAGTTGTTGCCCTTGCCCTCGGTGAATGTACTGGCTGGAGAGACGTGTTCCTCTCTCCTTCCCGCTCAGGGTTTGACTCAATGGAGCCAGCTGAGGATCCGGCCACAGCAAAGCTACGCTGTGTCCTAAGGGGGTGGTTGTTGACAAGGTAGCGGGCACCAGCATCAGAGGTGTCACGGTAAGAGAGAGGGGAGAGCACATCCCTTTTGCTTGCTCCAAAAACCAAACTTAGCTGGGCCTGGTGCCGTGCAGTGCTGGGAGGAGGGAAAGTCCCCAAAAACTGCCCGTGTCTGAAAAGCTGTGGTATTGCATCAGGGCCAGCGTTGAAATTCTGCAGAGGTTTGGTTTTTCCAAAGAGGGCTTCTTCTGACGGAGCTTGTGCAATAGTAGTGCCTCAGTACCTATGGTGGTGCTTGAGCCTTGTCATCTCATTAAAATGCCAAAGCTGACACTGTGCACTTTACTCTAAATTGGGTAGCTCTATTAATGTAACAGGCCAATTTTGTCCTCCGGTAAGTTTATCATACCTGTACAACAAAACGAGTCGTCTTAAAATGGCAGAGTTCACTCTTCGTTGTGCCGCTGGTGGGTTATTTACTCGTTTGTTTGAAAGCAGCGTCAGGAACCCCTTAATTCCCCCTGCACCACCTGGAAAAGTCTTTTTCACCTATTAGGCTGAGTTGTAATGCATATACAGTGCTTATGGGGGGATATATTTCACAAGTACAGCTGAGGGTAAATGACTGACAAAGTGTTGTGAAATCATGCTGCTGGCAGTCCAGGCAGAAAAAGGTTCTTGCCGATTTAATGGTTTTATGCTCTTCCAGCAGTTGGTGTGCCAGCCTTTCAGGGCATCGTGATACAATTTACTTATCTGTAATTAATGTGTGAGTGCAGTATCATTTTAAAGATAGGAGATGATGAATGGCAATATGGAATTTTATTTCTGTTATGTATAGTACTCTTCAGCCAGATTATTGTTAAACCCAGATGTTTTATGGCTTTTTGATAATAGCGCAGGGTGTTTTATTCTTGGTATTAATTGGAGTTACATTTTATAAAGTAGAAATTCATTCTGTCCTTCATTAAATAAGTTAAAATCACCCTGTTTGGCAGTTTATGATTCTAACAGTTCTTACTTTTTAGAGCTGTGTAGAGGGAAATTCAAATTTATGCCCTATATGTTGATAGTCTGGGACAGGCAGAATTAGAGGGCAGAAACATCACATACTCAGAGCTCAGCAAATAGCTAGAAAATAAGTCCAAGACCAGTGTATTTTTGCTGTTTTGGTTGAAGAAGCTATTTAACTGGTAGTACATGAGAGAGTTTTAAAAGAAATTGATTTGCTTACTAACAATGTTTTCTTGCCTGAATAAGAGTTTAATCATATTGGTGGGAAACAAAATTGATGAACCTTTAACATCAGATGGTACAGAAGTAGTGATTAGAAACAATTTGCCTACAGTGTAAAAGACAGAAATTTAGATTAAGCACAACTGAAACATTAATTTAATCTAATTCTGTTGAAGTCATGGGGAAAATCTGCTGCTGTAAAATTAATCTTACTCCTCATTTGCAGTTATGAGAAGGGTAAAATAATGTCAGTATAATTTTAGTGTAAAAGTCATCAATATACTTTTTTCTCCTTTGTACCTGATACAAGAAGCATGCTTCTCATTTATGAAACTTCCTCCTCCTCCTGTGATGTTGCTTGCTTTCTGCCATTCACTATGAACAAAACAGTCTAGATTTAGCTTTCCAAAGCCAAGGAAGTGAGATCCCAGCAGTCAAAAGCCTGCTTGGAACAGGATTTCACAGAAAAAGAAAAGGGTTTCTACCAGCTGGTCTATAGGCTTGAGCAGGAAAGACAGAGCAACCGTGGTTATTGGACCTGTTTCCTGAAAAAAAAGCTCAAATTGTGCACAGTTGTTTTCTTCTCCTGCCAGGATCCTGGTCTGGGCATTCAAATCGTTCGGACTTGAACTCAGGTTGTCTTTTCCCCTTGTTCCTTTCCCACTGATTTCCGTAAACCACGGCTGAAGGAATCACATGGGGAGTGCGTCTGTTCTGTTGATGCTCTCGTGTGTTGTACAACTACTTCAGTATTCATTGCATTGTTAAAAG